>JAJOZX010007424.1:0-224045 GCA_023014485.1 Bathynomus jamesi | reverse complement strand
TAACGTCCACCCCAACAACATCGACACCGCTACAAATAACCTCCAAACATACATAAACAGTATACAAGACTGGCTCACACACAATAGACTCAAAGTAGCGCTCACAAAATCAATCATCACCTTGCTTACAAGCAACACAAAAGAACACCAGGTAACTCCACAGCTTACACTAGACAACACCAACATTCCACACACTCACAGGACCAAAATACTTGGGGTCACATACAACACATCATTATCTTTTGCAAACCACATTCAGGACATTAAAAACAAATGTACGTCAAGACTTAACACGCTTAGGGTACTAACAGGCACAAACTTTGGACACCAGCAGGAAACAACATCACTCATATACAAACAATATATTCGCTCAGTTATGGACTATGCTAGCCCATGCTGGGCACCCATTATCTCAAACACACATAAACACCTTACAGACAATAGAAAACAACGCACTTCGCATCATTACAGGATGCACTCAAACACCAATAGAACACCTGCACACAGAAACAAAAATACTGAAAGTTAGGGAACATTTAAACATGAGGGGAACACAATTCATGGCAGCAGCGACAACTAACCCACAACACCCTTGCCACTACATGTACATTGTACAATCATGCACCGACACCTCGCACCATTAAGGTAATATCAGAGAGACATTATAACCAAATACTCCATTCCATACCACGCCCCACAGACATCACACAGTACAGAAAACACATACACACACACCTAACCCACAAAGCACTGACACGACTCGGTCCGAATGCGGTCCTAGGTGCGAAGCCGCCACCCATTAACAGGTCAGAGATCGGATCGAGTAAACTTAGCATGATTCCGATGTGGACATCACCCCAACTTACGGACATATAAACACAGACTAGACATCTCCACAGAAGACACCTGCCACCTGTGCCAGGACACACCACAAACAATTGAACACATTATGACAGACTGTACCGCTCTAGCAAACAACGAACACAACACAACATCACTAGTGCGCTGAACCTCTGGTCCACTCCGGAGAGGGCGATCGGTTACCTGCGTGCCGCCGGCTTGCTCGATCAGGGTGGGCTGATCTGCTAAACAACAACAACAACAACATACATCTTTAATTAACTTCGAACGCTTTGAGTATGAGATTTCATTAGTTTTTTTTATTTACAGTTGAGTCATTACGTCATCAGCCTCCAGCATATTTGATTGCCTGGAAAAATATCCTCCATCCAATTTGCATGATTATAATATTGCAATTTTTAAGAATATTAATTAATTAATAAATTATAAATTAAATACATAATTTTATAAAAATAAATTTTGTACGTTGAAATTAATAAAAAATTGCCGGATTCACTCCCATTTTAAAAACGTATATACTTATTTGGCTACTCACTGGGGGATTAGAATTTTCACAAGAGTAATGTATATATCGTACTGTATATATCGACTATGCTATAGAAAATAAACTAAATGCATAAATTTTATTATTGTCTTACAAACTTTATTTCATCTAATTACACACAAGACACACCAACTTAGATACAGCCTCAGGCTAATTTCTTCAATTCTGCTTCATGCAAATTGACTGGCGCTAAATGCTTTCAAATAAATAAATACAGGTATACCCCGCTATACGCGGTAGTTGTGTTCCTGGAAACTACCGCGCATAGGGAGGTATATTTTCCTATAGACACAATGTTAATTCGGGGGGGTTAGGTTCCATAAAAAAATTTCAAACTATAAGAAACCCATAAAATCAATAGATAAACCTATTCTATCAACTGTTTATGCAATCAAATAGCATAACGACAATACAAATTAATTATAAACCTGAAAGAGAACAATAATTAATGCATAATGTCATACATTAATAATAAACAAATACATATGTACTGTATGTACTTACATAAACTAAAGGGAAAAGTGGCAAAGGCACTAAGTCCGAATGAAGGGAAACTTGAAGGTAGAATTTAGGTTTGAAGGGTTGTTGAAGGCGCATCTGAGGATTATGTCCGCATTGAACCTTTGCACCGTTGATTTTTACCCAAACATTAATTGCCTTTTAAAGATATTTGTATCTATGCCCGTATCAACAGCCACAGCCGAGAGATCATTTTCATCCCTGAAGTATTTAGTCATATTTGCGTTCATCATATTTGTTGATGAAATAGTTGACCTTTTCGCTTGCAGTGAAGGTAGAATTCCACTTTGAAATGACATATAATAAGACATGTGAAATATGTACCATAAATTATGCTACATATTTTAATGATTTTAGTCACACCATAATGAGGGTATGATCGTATGAAAAAGGAAATATCGAGTATATATTTCTAAATGTAGAATTTGCTTAGCCCAATAAATTTTTGTGTCTTCAACTTAATTATAAAAACATTGAAATTTTAACAACTAAAGTCTTCTAAATCCTTTTAAACATCAAATTGGCCAAATTATAATTTGATTGGTAAACCCGCGCTGAATCTGCAAAAGAAGGGGAGAGAGGAGTGGCTTCCCAAAGTAATTTAATATACAGTAGCTATTCGGAGATTTTGACTCCCGAGAATTACCATCTATTAAAAACGCATAAATAAAAATTTTAAAAAATAGTAAAAAAGGCTATCATTTGAGAACTCCTATTGCTCTGATACCAGGCCAACGTCTCCCACCATACTTACAGTTAAAAGGGAAGGGAACATCACTATCCCCAACTCCGACCCCCAACCAGTTCCCATTTGTAGGCTTATTCGGAAGTTTTGACTCCTAAGCGTTCTTACACTGACAACAGCAGTGCTCTGTAACCAGAACACACGATACTTAAAAGAGAATATCCTCGAAGTGGCACGAATGGCCACATGATGTGTAATATTTCAGCTGGATTAATCTTCACACACTTGGCGAAAAACTCCCACCTTCAGAGCACTATAATAATAATAATAATAACAATAATAATAATAATAATAATAATATAAAAATCACAATAACCTTGTAAAATTAATATAAATTAAAATCCCGAAGAGGAAAAAGAATTTAAAAATTTATAAAAGGGTTAAAACTCCGCAAAACTTTTCGAAGAGGACGCCCTTCTTCATTCCTTTCCGCCTGAGTGAAGAAGGAGGTCCTCTTCGAAAAGGTTTCTTGGATTTTTACCCTTTTATAAATTAGAAAAAATCAACGTAGTGGAAGTGATCTGTGCTACCCAACTACTTTTATGGAATCTTGTCTTAAAACAGCATCAATATTCCGTTAGAACGGGACAGTCGTCCAGTGCCCTTTTTGTCCATTTGTCAGAGTTATCCCGCTGTATTGATTGGAATAATGCTTCAGTTTTGTTTCACTCTAGCAACATTGTTAATAGAAATATTGTTGAGTCTGCTATTATTCAACTTACAAATAATTTTAACATGAGCCAGGGTCTTTTTCCACTTGATCCTGTTGTTTTGAATTCGTTCAGAACTGATTTAGACAAGAAGGGCAAAGTGCTAAAACTTTGGTAGTTTTCCTTTATAAATTTGTATGCTCCTCTTACAATTTTTATTTTTCAATTTATTTTTATTTTTTTATTTTTATTTTTTGTGACCTATATATAATTCAGGCATTATCTACAAAATTGGTTGTAAACAATCCACTTGATCCTGTTGTTTTGAATTCGTTCAGAACGGATTTAGACAAGAAGGGCAAAATGCTAAAATTGGTAGTTTTCCTTACAAGTTTGTATACTCCTCCCACAATTTTTATTTCTATATTTATATATATATATATGTTTTTTGTGACCTATATATTGTCTCGAACTCTTTATTTACTTCAGTGTTCCTGAGGATGTCATTAGACGAAAGCGCTTGAGCACCCTTCTGTGTTTCCTTTCCTTCGTGGTTCTTTTCATCATATATATATATATTTTTCTTCTCTGTAAGTGATTGAAGTCTTTGAGACATTGACTCAATGCGTCTCTCTTTGATGTGATGCATCCTTTGGAGAGATTCTCATGCTCTGAGAGCATGTTGCAGTAAGGTCTCTCCTCTCGTATCCATTCTTCTTTCAAGTCTGAACAATTTATGATATTGACCCATGTACTTTCTACTGAGTTCATATCACATCTTTTGCTTGGACAATTTAAGAATTCGATATCTCTTTGTTCCCCAAACCATCGTCGCACCGTTTTTGATGTATGTATGGAACTGTTGTCGTGCATAAATATTATCCTTTCAGGATATAGAAATACATATACCCTTACCGAATTCAAGAAGACTCCCTCAAGAATTTCAGTATACCGCTCCGAATTAAAGCAGCCGAAGATAGGAGTGATTTTGTCGAGTGTGTGAAGATTAATCCAGCCTCAAACACATTGCACGTCACGTGACTATTTCTCGTTTCTTCAAAGTGTTCTAGTTCCTCCGCTGGCAATGAAGTTTTCCATGGCTATTCGAAGGAAACGTCTTCTCATTTATAAAAATGACACGTACGGTTCCCAAAAGTTGATGTTGCGGTCGATATTAATCTCACGATGTTACTCCGTAAGCTTCTCTTTTACACTTGGAATTCTGTGATTTATTCGAAATCCGTGTAGGCGTTCCTTCACCGTTATAATTCATGATTAATAGACGAAGCATTTGTAAATGCCTGTAACATCCGCAACAATTTGTTCTTCTTGTTCGCGGGTTGTTTTCCTACATCTGTGTCTGTTCTTGAGATTTCTTTCTTCTTCCTATCTTATCCATTTGCAAACAGTGTTATAATTATCTTAACTTTCCTGTATTCCTTTGCCATCTCTCCATGGGCCAATTATTCTCCTACAAAAGGTAACTTTTCCACATTCGACTTCTTATTTACGCAATATCTGACAAACAACAAATTCTTTAAACTTATAATATTTCATGGTAACCTGCCAATTCTCAGGTATAGGAAAGGTTATATTTTTAACTACGATATTGTTAATAATTTTATGATTTTGCTGTTTACTTTTCACAATTCAGTCGGTGCTGGTTAAGTATGCGGTCTACCTACGATTCGGCGGTCTACCTTTTAATTATAGCTTCTTATCTTGTTTACTAATTGTTTGTTTACATCCCATTGTCAATCGCCCTTGACGATTGGTTAGGTTTAGTCATGATATTTTCGTTAGTTTTAACGAAAATATCATGATTAAACCTAACCAATCGTAGGTAGACCACATACTTAACCAGCACCATTCAGTCTTACTGTTTTACATTTCTGAAAGGTGAAAATTATTTAAATGAACTATTGAACACATAAACACAAATGCACGTACACACACACACACACACACACACACACACACACACACACATATATATATATATATATATATATATACACACAGTGGCGTGCAGACAGGGTTAGCGGGGCATGCGCTGCCTACCCAGTTAAAAGCCAAATTACAAAAAGTCAGTATATTACTACAGTAATCGAAAACTAATATAAAGTTATGATGCTTGTATAATGTATATATATATATATATTATATATATATATTTGCAGCTACCGCTTACCCCGTGAACACACCCACCGCACGCCACTGATTATATATATATATATATATATATATATATATATATATATAATTAATGTAAAGAACGACGCTTGTGAAGAAGAGCGTTCCGCACAAGATGAGGAGGGAGAACGAACAAATGAAAATGAGGTACCACCCGGGAATCGAACCCGGGATCATCCGATTGCCGGTCAGATATGCTATCCACTACACCATGGACCTCGATCAATCAGAAGTCGTAATTTTCCTACATACGAGCAGAAACCAATGCCCTGAGGGGGCACCTTCGCATGCCGGCAATCGGATGATCCCGGGTTCGATTCCCGGGTGGAACCTCATTTGTTGTTTGCAGTTAAAATGTATATATGTACGGCATGCGAAGGTGCCCCCCTCAGGGCATTGGTTTCTGCTCGTATGTAGGAGAATTACGACTTCTGATTGATCGAGGTCCATGGTGTAGTGGATAGCATATCTGACCGGCAATCGGATGATCCCGGGTTCGATTCTCGGGTGGTACCTCATTTTTCATTTGTTCGTTCTCCCTCCTCATCTTGTGCGGAACGCTCTTCTTCACAAGCGTCGTTCTTTACATATACAGGGCGTCCCAAAAAAATGTATACACACTTTAACAGCTGATAGCTCAATTGATGTTTCTTTCTTTCCAAGTTAAACCCATTAGAATTAATGATGGCAGTCATACTAAGCTTTGAACAAAGGAAATTCATTCTAAAATGCTACTGGAAGTGTGAAAACGCAGTTGAAGTGCAAAGACAGTTTAGGAGGGAGTTTCAAACAGATCCACCAACGCGACTTACCATCACTCGAATTAGAGATAAGTTTGAAGCCGATGGAACTGTTCAGAATGTCCACAAGAAGCGTTCCGGAAGACCACGGACATCGACAAGCCCCACAAAGCAAGAAAGAGTACTGGAAACGTATCACCAAAGTCCAAGAAAATCTGTGCGGCAAGCGAGTCGTGAGGTAGGAATTTCAGAATCGTCTGTCCAACGCATTTTGAAGCGCTGTCAATGGAAAAGTTACATTCCAAGATTAGTCCATGCTATTAATGAAGATGATGATCCGGACCGAAGAGTGGAGTATTGCGAGTGGTACTTGGCACGATGTGGATGTGGATTGGACGAAGGGGTTTCGTAGAATACCCTCCGCGTTCACCAGACCTCACACCACTAGACTTTTTTTATGGGGATACTTAAAAGACAAAGTCTACGCTATAAAACCTGCAACAGTCGCTGAATTGAGAGCAGCCATTGAACGAGAATGCACACAAATATCAAACGAAATGTTTCGTGATGTTTGCGATTCCATTGCTTCGCGTTATCAGCAGTGCCTGGACCAGAACGGACGTCAGTTTGAAAACAGGCGTTGACAAAACAATTAAATAATGTCTGTAGATTCTATTACATTTTGAAAATGAAATGTATTTTAATAAACACTGCCTTTATAAGTATTTAAAGTGTGTATACATTTTTTTGGGACGCCCTGTATATATATAATATATATATATATATATATATATAGATAGATAGATAGATAGATAAATAGATATAGAAAGAATATATTCCAATTTATATAGGCATATACGTAGTTATAGCGCCTAGGTGGTGAGTGGTTAGCCTCACTTGCTATGAATCTACTGGCCCTGGGTTCAAATACCGGTGCAGCCGACGTACCAACTTCTGTTAGGCGAAAGTTACTTTTTCCCACTTACTTAACAAAAGCAAATTACTGTTTACATTTTATATACGCAGTTATAAGGCACAGTTCATATATAATAAAGTTTTCATAACACTCGCAATATATACAGGGTGGCATTAAAGTGTTTAAGGATTTTATACATACAAATAATTTGTTAAAAAAATAAATTCCAGTGATATCACTGCAGTGGATGCGATACTTTTCAAAGCAGGAAGGCCCTTGGCCATAGCCCCAGTCAGCGCTATGTCAGTAACGATGGAATATAGCAATGAAGAAAAAGTGTATCTTGTATTGTGGGCTATTTCTTATAGTAACCGTAAAGAAAGTTTGCGTTTATTTCAACAAAAATATAAGAAACCACCACCAAATGCAACCACTCTTTTGGAAACAGGGAGCTTGGTGAAACATCGTCCAAGAAGCTGAGGGCCAGTAACGGCAACAGGAGACAACAACAAAGAAAATGTTCCAGCCACTTTTCAAGTCGATCCAACAACTTCAATGAGAAAAGTCGCAGATGAATTAGGTATTTCCAGATTTCATTAGCAAAAATATTGAAATCACAGGAGTACCACCATTACAAACCCACTTACTCTCAGCTCATATACGACGATGATTCTGATAGAGGCTGCAGTTTGCTAACACAATGAGACAAAAGTTCAACAGTGATCCATATTTCCTTGAAAGATTAGATTTTCAGGATGAATGTGTCTTCGGTTTAACGAGTAAAGTAAACAAACACAACTTTCACTACTGGGCGAAAAAAATCTCAAAATACGATTGGGTAAACCCGTTAAATCGGCCACACTAACAGTTTGAGCGTGCATTGATTATTCAGGACTCGTTTCCTTTGACATATCGAGAGATACGATAGATGGAAAACGCTATTGCCAGGTACTGAGAGACAAAATTTTTCCACAGTTTACTAATGGCGTTGGCATTATGAATATGATGGAGCGCTGCCACATTACTCTGCAGCTGCCCGTGAGATCCTGGATACGAACGTTGAAGGAAGATTGGTTGGGCGGCGAGGTCCCATCGAGTGGCCAGCCAGATCACCTGATTTAATCCCATGTGATTTCTGGCTTTGAGCTTATTTGCATCACAAACTCTACACTCCTGGTTTCATCTATCCAGATGTGAATGCCCTTCGCCGCAGAATAGACGAAGAACTGAAAAAGATCCCACTCGATATGTTCAGAAGAACAATGAAGAGTTTCACAGAGAGAACCCACAAATGTATCATAGCGGATGGAGAACTCTTTGAAGATTAATTTACAATTTAACAAAATATTTGTATGAATAAAATTCTTATAGACTTTTTATTTGATTTGTTTAATCATTTGAACACTTATCTGTATAATGTTGTTAACTAAATAGCTGTATGTATAAAATCTTTAAAGATTTTTCTCCCATCTTGTATATATATATATATATATGAAAAAAACCATGAAGGAAAGGAACACACATATACAGTATATATATATATATATATATATATATATATATATATATATATATATATATATATATATATATATGCATTTTCCATACTCAGTAAAATAATTATTACAGGAACACTATCATTCATATCTTTGTTTCGCATATGATACATAAAGTGAAGGGTGGAGCTTAGAGAAAAACGTATTATTTTCACCCAATCATATGGCTATAAATGCCCCACCAATCAGCATCCAAAACTCGCCACTGAGCTTTCGACATATACATAAATATCATACATAGCCAATATTAACATAGCGAAATATTAATTACTGGGTCACTAAGTGTACAAAATCCTTTTATACAAAATAGTTATTTGAGAGTAATACAAAATAGTTATTTGAAATTGGTGCGTAAAACGAACCGCCTCAATTGTATTTGAAAGGGCGTCAAATATTTGAAAATTGTGTGCGTACTGGGCTGCTAGTCCGAGCTGCTGCGACGCATCTGTGATAGCACACTGAAAACACGCCACAAGTCATTAAGTCTGTCGTCATTTTGGATCAGTGTTCAAAGATTATCCACTATTAAGATTAGTGTCCTGTTGTTGCAGCCGTTCGCAACAACTTATGGGTGCGAGCTGAGATTTTTGACTTTGATAAGGTTAAAAACAAGATAAAGGGACGGACTTTACAGCGCGCTCGATATGCGTGTAGCACTTTCATCTTGTGATCCAGATTGCAACAAGATTATGAACAAAAGGCAGGCCTATCCGTCACATTAATTAAAACTTAACCTAATCTTTTTTATTTACTGTATTTATACTGCATTTAACTTCGATGTCTAGTTATTACTTGAAGTGAAGTGGTTAAAGCTAGAATGTATTGCCTTTTATTGTGATTTTATAAAGACACTAGTTACAAGATACTATTGTTTTGGATCATAAGGATAAGTGTTTTTCTTTCACTGGGTTGCGAGGAAAAAGTTTGAAAAAAAGCTGGTTTATACAGTTCTTTCTTCCGACGTACCACGAAGAAATATTCGAATCGTTATCGTCATTAAGTGGTAGCACCGTTGTTTCTAACCCCTCATCTAGTTCATTTTGTTCATATCTGGAAGGAACCTAAGAATAAGTTTTACCAAGAAACTGTTTTAGGTACCCGGTTGTGCCGTTCAGCTGTTTGACAGAACATACAACTTTCCCTACAGGATTTAATTCGAAACGGAGTTGCAATTTGTCACCCCGTACGATGATTTCCCCCGATTTGAATCATGGAATCGGACGTTGTTAAGTTAAGAACTACGACACTTCTGGATGAAAACGTCCTGATGTCACGGCTGTAAACTGCACTGCAATGGTGGCGCTGCTATACTTTTTACATGATCATCGTTCGGAAAACTCAGTATACTCCAGATGTTTTCTGCTCGCAAGAATTTTCTTCTGGATTAATAACATTCATTGTCAAGTTTATTTTGTGTTTATTTTTGGTGACGGGTTTCATTCTTAGTCCGGGGGTATGAGGGAAATTTTAAGACCTCTAAAATTTGGACTTAAGTCAGCCTTAGACTTAGAAACTCCTAAGGACAACTAAAGCATACTGTACGAATTGGACTTTGGCAATTTTAAACTGTTCATATGTTAAACTTGGTTCACGCGCCCTACTCTGGAGTCACCAACTTCTGTGTTATGCCTATCTTTAGGGTTGAAAAATCTCTAGGCCTACGGAGTAATTCGTTTGTGTTCAAGCTTATTCTCGAAACCGGTAAATAGGTAATAGGCAAAGCTTTACCTTTTGTTTTTGGAAATGGAAATATGTGGTAGGCAAAATTTGGAATTTTGTTCTGAGCAGGGTTAAATTTCATATAGTGGAGAGCGGCAACTTTCATAGAGTTAACCCAAGAATTTTAATATAGTCTTGAAAAGATATGCTAAAAAATTTGATAAAGAAATTTTTTTAAAGATTAACTGTGAAATTATTTACGTATATTTATTTTGTAATTTTTTAATGTATTTACTATAAATTAAAAATTTTTAATATAGATATTTTGTAAATTAAAAAAAATGAACGTAAGATTATTGGAATGAACAAGGAATTCAAATAAACAGAGTTTTGGTTAGAGCGTCAACTTTTTTTTACTGTGAACACTTCACCCCTAATTTTTGTATTGTGAAGAGACTACGATCTTGATCCTCGTACTGAGAATGTCAATGTTTTTCTCTCTGGAACAGTTCTTGTGTTTTTGTTATTGATAATGAAAATCGTAACGTTTATTGGCAGGAGACAGAGACCATAAAAATAAGTACAGTAAATATGAAGGTAACAAACGATACAACTAATTAAACAATACATTAAAAAAAGACTACTGTAATAACAGTAACATACGTAATGAAACCAGTAATAATAAAATTAATAATAACAGCTTCCCAAAGGTAGTATTAAATAATTAAAAATAAAAAGTACAGTACATGGAGGAGATTGTAGACACCAGCCGACCAGGAAACTACTTTGGGGGGAAGGGAACGTTAGGCAGGAGACAGAGTGTGTAGGAACTCCCGTTTCTCCTGTCACTGTCCTCCTTACCTGATCTTTTGATGTCTCATCTACCCTGTGATCAGTCCAGCATGCTTTCAAAACACCCGCTTCTCTCCTTATTCTTCACTACACATACATACATCTTACGCACTACACTATATTTTCAAAATTAAAAAAAATGACATCGACCTCAAGAGCTTCGGAGTCCCCTGAGGAGGGGACTATAAATGTCCTCACTTCTGGCTCCCCCGCTGCCAATAACGGGAACGCAGACCAGGGCAGCGGGGCTGGTTCTGCTACTGCCCATTCGAGATGTTCTGGGCCTCTCCCTGATTCACTTTTCATAAACTTCTGCAACATTTGTGGTGACTTTCCTCATATTTTCAATCTGTTGAAACTCTTCCTCACTGAAACTCAGTTGTCTGGGACGACTGACAACAACCCCTTTTCTGTACCCTCCTACTTTCTCTATACTAATTTTCATTCCAAAGGTGGATGTTGTGTAACTCCCTCTTTAAGGAGAGCACGCAATACCAGACTTTCGACACATTCTTATTCCTTTTCTGTCCAACTCTCTAATGCAAGGGTTAATTGGTATTCTGAATCTTTCATCTACTCAACGGTCAACCTCTAATCTTCCAAACGCAGTGTCCAAGCATCTCCAAAACTTTGGATCTTGATTTTTACTCTCTTCATCTTCTATAGTAAGGTGGGGAGCGTTTATGTGGGCATTCGCCTTTGGCCGCTCCTTTCTCTATAAAAAAAGTGTGTAAAGAAAATACTCCTAAATGATGGCTCTCCTCGTTAATGTTTACTTTTGACAAATTTTACATTGTCCATGGGTAATTAACAAAATA
This sequence comes from Bathynomus jamesi, assembly GCA_023014485.1. Taxonomy (NCBI): domain Eukaryota; kingdom Metazoa; phylum Arthropoda; class Malacostraca; order Isopoda; family Cirolanidae; genus Bathynomus; species Bathynomus jamesi. The sequence goes on along the minus strand of JAJOZX010007424.1, from coordinate 211,992 downwards.
AACCAAGTTTTCAATACAGTGTAAAAATTGGTGCTGAATCACATTACTTGCGCAAGTTGTTGATAGGCTGTTTATTTGAATACTTTAAATTTACAGATTAATTGAAAATTAAATGAAACCTACAAATATATATATATATATGTGTGTGTGTGTGTATATAAACACACACACACACACACACATAATATATATATATACATATATATATATATATATATATATATATATATATATATATATATATACACGCAGGTGTTTGAAAACTTTCTGTACAAATTGTAATGGGGGATAGGCAACACCAAGACAAACCCTTTTCGTCTATAAGTGTATGTCCGCTGACGTCACCATTCGGCGCGAGAGGGCGCCGCTGCAATTGGCTAAAAGGTGAAGTGGGCTAGACTCGCGCTTGCCGCGGGCATTCTTAAATCGGACGTAGTAGGCGTAACATGGAGCGCTTCACGACTGCTGAGATGGCTGACATGCATATGGTGTATGGGGCTGCCAATGGAAACGGAAGAGCTGCTGTGAGGTTGTACCGACAGCGCTTCCCAAACAGACGTGTGCCAAAGGAAGAAATCGAGGCATGTTAAATCGGGCGATCTCGGTGGCCAGGCTACGGGCCCACCCCGGCCTATCCATCGGTCCCCAAAAGTGGCGTTCAGATAATCCCGCACATCGTTGCTGGAGTGTGCTGGGGCCCCGTCGTGTTGAAACCACATTCGTCTACGAATAGCCACGGGAACATCTTCAGCAGTTCCGGCAACGTTTCTTCAAGAAATATCCGATAAACCCGCCCGTCGAGTCGGGCAGGCAGCAGGTACGGCCCAATCAACTTGCCATGGACGATACCCGCCCAAACATTGACGGCGAACCGTTCTTGATGAGCATGCACCCGTGTAGCATGTGGATTTGCGTGCGCCCACACGTGAGAATTGTGCATGTTAAACACACCCTCACGTGTGAAACAGGCCTCATCTGAGAACAGCACATAAGCCGGAAAATTAGGCTGCACCGCTGTCTGATGCAGAAACCAGCGTGCGAATTCCACACGAAGAGGGTAATCCCGAGGTTGTAATGCCTGGACTCTCTGACGATGAAACGGATGTAACTGCTGCTCGTGCAACACTCCAGACCAGGTCGTGGTTCACACCGAGGATACGTTCAACACCTCGCGTGCTTGCTCTTGGATTGTCCTCAAATCGCCGTAGGATTTCTTCTTCCATGTCAGGAGTGCGCACGTTTCTCTCCCGACCAGTGTCATGCATGTTTGCATGGAATGTTCCAGTTTCTCGCAGTCGCCGATGAAAATGCGCAAACATTTGGTGGTTTGGCACACGTCTGTTTGGGAAGCGCTGTCGGTACAACCTCACAGCAGCTCTTCCGTTTCCATTGGCAGCCCATACACCATATGCATGTCAGCCATCTCAGCAGTCGTGAAGCGCTCCATGTTACGCGTACTACGTCCGATTTAAGAATGCCCGCGGCAAGCGCGAGTCTACACTTCACCTTTTAGCCAATTGCAGCGGCGCCCTCTCGCGCCGAATGGTGACGTCAGCGGACATACACTTATAGACGAAAAGGGTTTGTCTTGGTGTTGCCTATCCCCCATTACAATTTGTACAGAAAGTTTTCAAACACCCTGTATATATATATATATATATATATATATATATATATATATATATATATATATATACACACACTGTAATTATTATAAATAATATAATTTGTTATTTTTATTCTTCGTATTTTTTTTAAAACGTGTAAAAGATTATCAAATTATAAGGATGAGATCGCAATAATAATTATCAGGAGTAAAAATAATCCTTTAATTGCTTACCATTCCTCCTAACCCTCCATTTCGAGAACTCGTATTCCACACTATTTTTTTTAAACTTGTAAAGCCCAAGTCACACGACCGTTTCTTGCTTGTTTTCGCCACTGAATCGTTTCCTGCTTAAAACCGATTAGAGCCTTTTACACATTAATCGGCAACAATGAGGTTTAAAAGTGCGTCGAATGTTCAGGGACAAGATTTTTAAAATTTTGAAACCCCGATTTTTGCAGAATGATATGTAACCGGCTACAATCGGTTTCCAGCGTAGCACGATTCAGCGATGAACAATGGCAACAAACAACCGTGTGATATGAACATGATAGAGGTCAAGCAGTCTTTTACAGTTTAATAATCAATTCAGCATTATATACCTAGAAAGAAAGACATTTTAGAATAAAATAGAAAATTTTATAAGCCCCTTTCATGTGTGTGTGTGTGTGTGTGTGTGTGTGTGTGTGTGTGATTTTTTCATAGAACTGTAGAACGCTTGGACTAGAGGAATTCAGTGATGACGCCACCTCGAGCGCGCCCATACACACACACATACACATACACACACACTCACACACACACACACACACACTCACACACACACACTGTGTAACTGCACAGTTTTAAATTAGTTCTGTTTCCCTTTCGATTTTTAACTCATAACTTTCTAATTTATAAATGGAGACAAGGAAGGACAAAGCCAGTTTGGTCCCAAGTTTAATAACTTATTATGCACTTATATGGAATTACATGTTTAGGAATTAGGTTATATAAATTAATTTGAGTGGGACAACTATTCTAAGTTTTCTTCTTCAAATACTTCTAAAGTTTTAATTGAAGTTCAAAACATTTTTAGAATTGTGAAACAAATTTTCTCGAAGGTTTAGCGTAAAATTTTAATAAGAAACGAGTTGAAATTATTATCGTAACAACTTGTATATAAATATGAAGCAAGTTTCATACAGTAAGTAAATTTACGAAGGAAGCTCACTGAAAACTGCTTTTCTTCCAAAGTTCCGACGAATTTCAGCTAAACATTCTTTTATATAGTGCGTTCGAAAAGTCTCTCCGCAGTCAACGTGCTACAAAAGGTTATGTAATAAAATCACTAAATCATGGTTGAATGAAAACATTGTATTTTTTCAATTTCCTATGCGTTTAACATAGCACTACGGAGAGACTTTTCGAACGCACTGTATATCTGGAAGAAAGGGATTGTCTCCAACTGAAATTTGAATCTCCCGGAGTGAGGGTTACTTTTTAGCAAACGACACCTCGAGATATGGATAGTTCCAGTGAGGCATGTGCAGTTATTTGTGAAGTGATATTAGCGGCAGACCTGAATTTCTGCTAATTGTGAAAGGAGTAAATTTGTTCACTTTACATTTTCTTTTATCAAATTTTTAGTAATTTTCGGTCATAAAAACAATGTTAACAATTTACATAATAAGTTACATTTCTGAAGTAGAAATTCCTGAAGTTATAAATATGAAATTAAGAGAAATTAATCATAATTCGACCTATAAATACAATTTTCATTTTCACCCAACACTAGTCGCCATGTGTGCAGTCTCACACTGGTCTTCTAAACTTAAAATGAAACTGGTTCATTATAATTACACTAAGTTACGAAAAAAGTTAATTTAATTTTTTTTACAGAAGCTGAAGTTAAAATAGTTGGTTCTATCAAAATTAATATCAGTACGACACGAAATGTACCTTGGACAGTGTTTCTCAACTGGTGTTCTGCGAGATAGACATACATACTTCCCAGTTAACAACGTCATACTTTCAAATGTTGCCTGCAGGGTACACTCTGTTCCAGAGAAGCAAATAACTGTAGTAAAGCCCGCTGATTCGCCTCTTTAAAAATAAACTACAGTATATGCAAAAATTCTACAAATGTAAATGATGCGTGTTAAGTAGATTAAAAGGTATAAAAAAGAAATAGAGCATTACTGTGACACGTTGGTATAGCATACATCGTAATAATATTCTTCTTCGCTCAACTGGCGATCTGCTTACATATCTCTCTGACTCTTGGTCATCCTCCTTTCGGGATTTCGGTGAAACTTTTGCTATTGCGCTAGATATATCGAAAGAGTTTGATATAGTCTGGTACAAATCTTTAATTTTCAAACTCCCCTCCTTCGGTTTCTATCCTTCTATCCGTGCTCTATCTCTAATTTCCTTTCTGGCCGATCTATAACTGCGGTTGTAGATGGCCATAGTTCTTCTCCTAAAGCTATCAACAATGGTATTCCTCAGGGTTCTGTCCTGTCACCCACTCTTTTCGTTTTATTTATTAATGATCTTTTAATTCGCACTTCCTGTCCTATTCACTCGTATGCCGATGATTCCACACTTCACTTCTCCACCCGCTTCACAAATCATCCCTCTGAATAGTCACTCCATGATTCGCGTAGGAAGGTTATGGAATACCTGACCTCTGCTCTTTCTGCTATCTCTGATTGGGGTAGAGAAAACCTTGTTGCTCAATGCCTCAAAAACTCAGTTCCTCCATCTGTCTACTCGTCACAATCTTCCACACGACTATTCCCTTATCTTCAACAACACACAACTCAATCCTTCCTCTTCTCTTAACATTCTTGGTGTTTCCTTTTCTCGTGATCTTTCCTCGAAAGATCACATATACTCTCTTTCTAGAACAGTTTCTAATAGGTTAGGTGTGCTGTACCGCCTCCGCAGTTTCTTCACCTCCACTCAATTGCTGTCTCTGTACATTGTCCTGTCCGCCCCTGTATGGAGTATGCTTCTGATATGTGGGGTGGCTCAACCCACACAGCCGTACTTGACCGGGTGGAATCAAAAGCTTTTCGTCTCATCACTTCCCCGCCTTTTACTCACTGTCTTCAATCCCTCTCTCTTCGCCGCAATGTTGCCTCACTCTCTCTTTACTATCGCTATTATAAAGGACACTGTTCTTCTGAACTCTCTAACTGCATGCCTCCTTCGTTAAGGAGAGCGCGCAGCACCAGACGTTTAACACTTCCTCATTCTTTTTCTGTTCAAATGTCTAACGCAAGAGTTAATTGGTATTTTCAATCTTTCATCTACTCAACTGGTGAACTCTGGAACAATCTTCCTCAATCCATCTTTCCTCCTGACTATGACCAATCTTTCAAACGCAGAGTGTCTAGGCATTTTTCGAAAACCCTGGACCTTGATCTTGGCTTTCTTATTCTCCTATAGGAGGGGTGCTTTTGCGGGCATTTGCCCTTGTCATCTCCTTCCTACATAAAAAAAAGATACCATAATACCCAATTATTTCATTAAGGAAATCCTTAATATGTATATTACGTCTATGGCATATACAGGGTGTTTTAAAATTACCTAGTAAACTTTTATGTGACTGTCGATCAGTAGTCGGACGTTGTGAACAATGTGTTCAAGTTGAAGGAAAACACTTTGAACATCTAAAATAAATAATTGTTGTTGCTTTTCTTAATGTTGCTGTATTTGAATTAAAATTGTTAAATATCGCATAATTTTTGTTAAGATATTGCGTTCATATCAAAGTTTACGAGATCATTTTCAAACACCATGTATATACTTTTCTTTTGATTAACCTCTTAATGACCGAAGTTTTTGTAGGGTTAAGTTACGAGTGCGTGTATGGGAAACGGTACATATTCGGCCCAGTGGTCCAAAAGAGGTTAAAAGTTTCCCTTCAACCTAATGTATTTCATCACATGAACACTTCCTTTATTACTTTAAAGAAGAATATTAAACGTGTTTAAATTACCGAAGTTGTAATTATAAATAGATTTCCAGGTATCAGATATTGAATAATGAAACGCAACAAATACTAAAATAGGTCAAATGTATTCGAGTGTCTTAGATTCCTATCTCTCAAGTACGAGAACCTTGAAAGCTATTCCTTATTACATTTAATGAAAAGGTAAGTTAATAATAAAACAAGTAATGTTGCAATGAATAGATTTATTGCCTACAACAGAATTGTTAATGAATAATGTTATGTGACTAATTTTCTTACTTCTCTCGTATAATTAACTTCGGGATTACGACATTTGATCGACTTGACATTCTATCGACAAATATAATGTGTGTTAGATTAAGTTAGGTTCGGTTAACATAAGTTAGGCTACGCTAGGTTAGGTTAACATAAGTTAGGCTACGCTAGATTAGGTTAACATAAGTTAGGCTACGCTAGGTTAAGTTAGTTGATAAGAGTGTCGATGTTATGGTCTTGTTGATCCGCTGAGTATAGGTCCATTAACTTAATAATACTTAGTTGAAACTCGTCCATTAGTTGTATTTTAGGATTTAGAAAATGAACATGATATGCAGTATATGAAAAGTATTCTTGCCTTTCCAGTCCCTATATTAAGTAGAATTTACTAATGACTTTATGCTTTAAGGTGTGACTGGTAATAAAGTACCAAAGTATAGACTATTAGCAAAGTAGTAGTAATAGGCTTAAAGTACTGGGACAAGATTTCAGTTTATTTGATCAAACAAAGATTATTATTATTATTATTATTATTATTATTATTATTATTATATATATATACGCAGTGGCACTCATGAGTATTAATACAGAGAAATATTTCAGTTATATTTGTGCTTATCTTTTGTACCATGCATAGGATAGTTATGGACAGTTTACCGTCGTTTGGAAAAATTTAACAAATAAAAAAATTAGTTAATCTCCAATATATACTGTAAAACATCAAAGAACTTAAGGAAAATATAAAAGTTAAAATGCAAAAGTTTTTGTACATTTATTTACAAAGTTATTTAATACTTTGTGTGTCCTCCTAAGGACAATTTCAATTTCCTTTTGGGCTTGAAAAATTTGAACTTTTTATCAGTAGTTGGCTGTTTATTGATTAGAGACTGTTGGCAATTCTGAATGCTAGAATCTTCTGTTTGAATCTTCATGAATGACGAGTGACTGTACCAGGCATGGGGCAATTTTTTTATGCAGGAAGCGGGGGCCAAGGGCGAATGCCTACGAAGGACCCCCCCCCCCCCATAGAAGAAGAAGAGAGACTGGGGTGCATATATCTGAGAATTTCTGTCTTTTCTTATTAGAAAGGACAGTTGTGATTTTATCATTCTCATTTCCTCTAAAAACTGTACTTCATTGCCATTGTTAGTATTTCTATTTAGGATGTGAGTTGTTCTTTCTCGTTCTCTTCTTTAACTACCCTTAATATGAAAATGTGGGCACTCCATATTTAGGCATTTTTCTCTCTAATTGACTGTCTGCACATAGGAGGGTGGAAATAGTAGCAGTTTGTTGCGTACCTGCAACTTCCATTCCTCATCATGTAGAAACATGTTTTGGGGTGATTATATATGCAGTTTGAGCCATATTTACACGAGCTTGTTTTGTAATATTCGCATATGGTCTGTCGTTTAGATTCTCTACGAGTCCTATGGGATTCAATTTCTTTCCTTTGTTCTACCACCACTTCTTCCTTATTCAGTAGTTTTTAATCTTTGGTGTGTTTTCACTTGTATCCATGGTGTATATATCTTGTGCAGGGGATATTTCTCCGTCTAAAGCTACCTCTGAACCTCCCTGTAGTGTGTTCTCTCGGTGTGTTGAATCCCATTTTCGTTTGTGTTAGCGTTTTCTCGTGTTTGTTGGTTTTCTGTTGGTGAACTTGTTGCAATTTTTTCTTCTACTTTAACATTCTCCATTCCCGTTTGTACAACTTTTTTATTGTTTTCCATGCACTTGACGCAAGAAGCCATAAAACCTATGATTCTCTTGTTATTCGACCTATTCATTACTTTCCTGTTCTTTGTATCTAAGTTTATGTATTCGTAATGCTTAAATGTATTGCACAGAATGCATTTTAAGCCCATGGTCTGCTCTACTTCATTTTCGTAATCGCAGAGCTGATACGCGGCACATTCCATTAAACATAATTCAAATCTATTCATTTTTTGGATTTACAGCAACTCACACATTTTTTTCGTACTATTTTTTTGCCATTTTTTTTCTTTCTTTCGTCTATTTCCTTTCTGCTTCTCGAATTTCGTCTCCGAAATTTTAACCTTGTTTTTATGGTTTTCTTTCTCTTCTTTTGGCCTCTTGGAAAAATCTCACGAAAGGCGTTATTCCGTTCCAATTGTTTTCAATTTATGTTGTTTTTTTGTGCATCCTGTATACCACTGGTCTTCACTTAATAGGATTTAATAGAATTTACCGCTGAATTTATGAAAACTAGTTATTTTGTTATTAGCACAGAGCTGAAACAAACGTCCGTACACCACGAGTTACAAACACTTTCACTGATAAAATTTATTTAGAATTTAAATCTTAATAAGAAAAGTAAAGCGAAGGAACAAAAGATATATACAAACGCAGAGTAGAAGTTAAAATAAATCAGGAATAAATAAACAAAAAAAACTATTCTTTATTTCTTATCTAATGTAAATTAAATTAATTTTATTTTACGTATCTGCAAAATGAAAATGTAATAGACATGTGTTTATGAGTGCGCAAAAAATGTGTTTATACGTTTGTATATATATATATTTTTTCCGTGGTTTCACCGTATATGCTGAAAATGAAAAAATAATGTTCTATTAATACATAACTTCTCATCTAACTTCAAAAGTTACTTCAATGATAACTTCACTTAAACTTCACTCCATTAATAGTGAGAGCAATGTTTTTAAAGGATGTCTTATTTCCGGTCTGAGCTTCAGTGTATTTAACTATAAACATTTCTTCTTCTTCTTCTTCGTCTTCGTCTTCTTCTTCTTCTTCTTCTTCTTCTTATTATTATTATTATTATTATTTGTAGTGATTCCCTTCATTTATAATTCATTATTTACTTTACTTTATTCAATTTCTTTTATCATTACTTTTTCTTCCCTTTACACTCGCTTCACTGTGCTTTATAAACACGGGCAGAAGACGGGTAGACGCGGCCGCCATTAAACTTTCGAACAAAGAAAAGAGACCGGGGATAATTACACTTTTATTTACTATTTACTGACTTTTTATTTATGCCGAAATAATTTAGACGAACTGGGTAATGCGAGGGCGGAATCAGCGTTAACATTTAATCGCGGAGAGAGACATAATTAATATTTTAAATAAACTATGACATTCTATACGAAAAACACCTTATTGGGGCAAACCCCCGCCCGAGACTGCCGTTTTTGGACATTCTGAGTCGGCGCATTGGGCACATCTTAGATGTTTCCAATTTGTATTTTCATATTTTTAATTTCAACCAAAACGACTATCAATTTCTTATTTACATACAAACCAAATTAAATTTCTTATTTAACATTAATTCCTTCTTTATTAAACAAAACATTATTAAATTCTTATTAGACATGATTATCTTTATTAAAAAAAACCAATACACTACACTTACACTACACTCGCATCACCCCCTTGAAAATAAGTTTTCACTTGGAAAACGTATTTCATTTATTTTCTTTTAAATTTATTTATTTACTCAACAAATTTATTTATTTTTCAGTATTTTTCTTTAAGTTCAAGGTTAGAACAGACAAGAAATAATTTCAATGAGAAATTCCACACATTAGATATTTTGTATCATTTTATAAAATCGAAAGAAAAATTTATAATTCCAGCTACTCCTCACGAAAGATCGCTTTACATTCGAAGCAAATATTCCTATAGTTACTATCAGGGCAACATAGAAAGAACAAGAACATGTTCACAAAAAGTACTGACCAGAGCGCACATACTATTACACAAAACAAAACACAAAAACAAATTTGGCTAATAATCGCACCCTTTTACTTAAATAATAATCAGTGTACATCAATTTCTGGACGTTGTTTAGATAACAATCCGCAAAGCTGACAACGGACTTCTTAAATTTTCAATCGCAGCTCTCCTGCTCACTTCGCTAGAATGCAAGGGGTTGCATCATCATGCAACAGATCAGCACCCTTGAGGTTCGGCTCTCTCCAAAAAAGTGGCGAAAAAACAAGAGACGTCCAATTCAAAGAGGATCAGGGGATGGAGATATACTGAAAGTGGAACCACGCACCGGAATTGGACTGAATTTGCAATTCTAGAAGTCGACGAAGAAACTCGCCTCTCTCATCTCAACTTTTGTCGGTGAATACTGCTCCTCCTACGTCCAGCTGAAAGACTCCTTACATGGCATTAATCAAACGATCACTTCGCCGGAGGTAGTTTCACAACGAACCTACTGTATGCCTGTATGGACAGTAAAGCCTTACACACTCGTTCAAACGCTCGTGGTTTGCCTACCGAGTGCTAAAAGGCATATTGAGCAAAGCATCGAGCAGCGGGACTAGGACTGCCAGAAATTACCAGCAGACCAACCTCGATCGAAACTGTCCTGCACTAAGTCGCTGCGCACTCGTTTTCGTTCCTCTCTCTCTCTCTCTTCGGATTCAACTTAGTTGCTTCCAAATCGAGTCTCTCGAAATTTTGAAAAAAACATCTAAAAGTTTGTACTCATACTGATTATCACTTTCCACATTTAATTTACAAAATTTTCTCTACACTTCACTTTGAAAACAATAATTATAATTTGCTGTGGCCAAATTTACAGAGAAATATGACAAATTTCACAGAATTTCGCAAACATTTAATCACGCCCTAGCTACCAATAAGGTCACTTATGGCAGTTACATCGGCGAAAATAATAAAAAAAAAATCATCAAACACAACGAAACAATACTGCACAGTATAAATATAAACGCGCCCATACATAGTAACCGTTATTATAATTTAAAAAATATTATTATTCAAACTACCGTCAGAAATCGCATCGATACATTTAAATAAAAAGGACAAAAATGAAAACCGGAAACTTCGCGTCATCAACTCCCGATAACAATGAACCATCTTACACTTTGTGGGGAGTGCACGTTATTGGCCATCTAAAATGCTCCATTTCCGGTCAGTACTCAATTTAAAGTTCCCGTTGCACGAGTAAACCCAAATGAAGTTTGAAAAATAAGTTTCCAAAACAGAATCATTAAATGACAAAAATTTAAATATTAATACCGAAAATTAATTTAATACATTAAATTGAATTTCACAGGAAGAAAACGGATAATTCACAAAATGACATCTGAGAGACAACTCTCTCCTTCAACACGAAACCCAGCATGGTTTGTAAACCACAGTAATTCCAGTAATTTATCATTTGCAAGTGAAACTAAATACCAGTGGCGGCTCGTGACTTTCAGTTATGGGGGTGCTGCCTCAGAAATTGCGAACAATTGTGTCGATTATATATATATATATATATGAGAGAGAGAGAAAGTCAAATAGTTAAATAGATAACTACTCACTACTCAGTCATAAAAATAAGTAAAATAGTATCATTAAAATCAATTAATTATAGAGTACTTACGCTTAACGGGTAATTTCGAATTTGGCAAAAATTTTATTTATAAACAAATTCCATTCTTCTGTTTTTATTCTGAGCGAAAAAATATTCTAAGAAATGAAAGCTATATATTGTAAATAATCCAATTATTATATAATTAACTTCAATCTCACGACAAAAAATAAATGATAACGAATCATTGATAAATGCAATTCGGAAATTAAATTTCGAATCGGCACTGCTCTGCAGGGCTGCCACTGACTTAATGAAAGAAAACCCAGATCGTACACTAAAAAAACCTAGATGATCCTCAAAAAAACCCAGATCATCAATACTGGAGCACCAATACCATTTTTTTTAAAAATTTAGTACCAAATGAAGCAATTTATTGCGAAATTGTATTTAGGTATATATATATTCATTCAAATTTCAATGCAATTTACTATGACAAAATATAAATCGAGCGAAAATTGCACGCACGCGCAATGCAGGCTAATGCCCCCCCCATGACTAATGCTGCCAAATAATAAACTGCAACATGTTCGTAACATGTTTGTTCGATTTGTCTACAATTATTCAGAGTAAGCTCCAAAGTCAGTTAAACAGTAAATTTATAACTGCGATTTGCTTTAAACATCAGTATCGTTTTAACAAATTTGTATCAGTATGTATAAATACTCAGAACTGAATAATTAGTAAAATTGATCGAAACGTTTAAGCAATGATTTGTTGTAACATGTTTCTAACATGTTTATGGAATGCAATGTTTAATGGAACTCAATTTTTCTCACATTCTTATTTATGCATTACCAAATTTAGCTCATTTCATTACCGGAATACCAAATAAATTTTTAAATACAAAATTGCTTTTTCATTACCAAATTTGCTCAGATTTTGTTATTAATAATACCAGATGGTAACCCTGGAGTCGAGAATTTTTTTCAGTTTTGCACAACTGACATCCTCCATACAAACATGCAGCTTTACTTTCATAGCATTTCAAAAAACGCTTTATGATATTACCAAACAAAGCGTTGTTGCATTACATTTTATTTAGAGTGGTAAAATTTGGTACATTTTATTTGTCTGCCTTACTTTAAGCCTTAAAAACCCAGATTTCATGAAATTTTTAAAATTAAAACCAAGAAACCCAGGAAAGTGTTGAAAAACCCAGATCTGGTTGGAAAAACCTAGCAATGGCAGCCCTGTTGCTCTGCCCACAGTGCTTTGGATCCTCTTAAACCCGCGATTCTGACTCGCTCTTCGTACGTCCGCCACCGAGGTTTCAAGCGTTTCGAACAAAATCTGGAACTGTTAAGTACGCAGTTCCACGGGAAGGCTGAAGCTACTTTCGTGATTCATTCGTTCGGCATTGAAATAGTTAAAGGAAAAAGGATATAATCTGATTTAAAAACTCAAAGTTCATTGAAAAAAAACAATCAGAGAGGCTATTTTAAATATTTAAATATAAAGATCATAAGATCAGGGGGTGCTGCAGTTCCACAGTGCCTACCTGCGAGCCGCTCCTGCTAAATACAAATTTTCATCGTTATTATAAATAAGAACAGATATTATGAACCCAAAAATACAACGAAACCTACAACGTAAGCAAAAATTAAAATAATTCACTGCATTATGAAGAGAGTGTTCACTTGTTTGTAAGCGAACCTCTATAAAAATATCCCTAACCAAATCAAACTGGATTGCATCATGAAATAATTTTGTAATATTTTCTATGCAAACGCGCGAACGTAAAAAAAAACATTTTTCATTATTTATACCCAAATTAAAATGTTAAGCAAAAACACTCCTTAACACAATAAAATCTAATGTTAGAATAAAAAAAATTAATCAGCCTATCCATACAAAATATCACGTAATTTTCATTAAAACTCATGAAAGAATGATAAAATAGACAAAAAAAATCAGCCCACCTATAAAATAAAAATGAATGTATATAAAAAAAAAAAAAACGAAATTAATTTATCAAACAAATTTACTAAAACAATTCCTGTATTCCAAATAAAAAATTTTCTCACACAATTTACTTACGGCAAACAAAATAACCTCAATCAGTCCGAATCGACCCAGCATAAATTAGCGTCTTTAACCATTATTGTTCGACTTTAAGCCTTAAAATTACACTTATCTACCTTAACCTACAAACCTACCTTAAAATTATACACATATGATGTTCATGTGTCGGCTTGAAACCCTTACTTATATATATCCAGCCAAAGAATAATCTTAAAAACTGCCTACTAGATACTGGAAAATTTTGTTACTTATTTAATCTTTTGCAATTCGCTAATATATACATATATACACACCTAGAAATGCGTTACATATACACTCCAACCTTTTAGACCTACCGTATAAAAATGCATGTAACAATTTCATTACAACTCAAATAATTTAACTCCATATATGCTCTATTTACTAATTGTTATTATCACAATTATTATTAATGCCAAAAACATAAACACAAAACAAATTTCAAACACAAAATAGGTAGGCTGTATAGAGAGTAATAAAAGTTGAAGAGAAAAAAAAATGAGCAAGCGGACAAGATTTCTAAATTTTAAATAAGTCTTTCTCCAGGACTGAAGAAAACGAAATAACGGACTCCATGAGAAGAAAAACAACGACTCACGAATTTTGACTCAAACTGAGTCGAACGGTTGAAACAGTCTGACTCCATCAAAATTTTGAAAATGATGTTATGAGAAGAAATTTCGAAAATGACGCGCGCCATCTTGAATTATACATACAACGAATTTTTAAGGAATGGGAATGAAAATTTGCTTGCAATTGAGGTACACAATGTATTTTACTGTTTAATTTACGGAAACAGAATATTTACTAATTTTATAAATACGAAAAAAAGGGTAGCAATGTATTTGACTGAAATATAAGGCTCGTACAGAAGACGTGGGAATGCCCTTAGATTAATTTAAAGGAACACCGCTTGGCCACCAAAAATGTCGTGATACCTCATTCAATTCATTGTTTTATTCGTTATTTACTTTATTTTACTACTTTCCTTTCATCATTGCTTTTTCTTCTCTTTACACTCGCTTCACTGTGCTTTATAAACACGGGCAGAAGACGGGTAGACGCGGCCGCCATTTAAACTTTCGAACAAAAAAAGAGATCGGGGATAATTACACACTTTTATTTATTATTTACTGATTTTTTATTTATGCCGAAATACTTTAGACGAACGGGGTAATGCGAGGGCGGAATTAGCATTAACAATTAATCGCGGAGAGAGACATAATTAATATTTTAAATAAGCTATAACATTCTAATACGAAAAACACCTCATTGGGCAAACCCCCTGCCGAGACTGCCGTTTTTGGACATTCTGAGTCGGAATTGGCATATCTCAGATGTTGCCAATTTGTAGTTTTATATTTTTAATTTGAAACAAAACATTATCAATTTCTTATTTACATACAAACTAAATTAAATTTCTTATTTAACATTATTTTCTTCTTTATTAAACAAAACATTATTAAATTCTTATTAGACATGATTATCTTTATCAAAAAACAAACCAATACACTACACTAATATTCTTTTTTTCTTATCACAAAATTCCGTTATTGGGGTTTCTGGACTTCTGAGGTTCTTCGTTGTCCTTTTGAATTCATAGTATTGGTTCTCCTCTTTTTATGTTCCCAAAATGTATGACACATATTAACACATGTCAATGTATAAATAGAACTCACAAAGCAAAGGTATACAGTTTTTCATTGGTCTTTTCTCATCCTTTCATCGCCTCACATTCTTGAATATTGTCAACCTGCTCCCGGAATGCGAAAAGATCAAAACATAGCAGCATTCGTTATACCGGAACTGTGAAAAGTCCTACGTGAACCTGGAAAAGTAACAATCCGGCAGTAAAGAGCTTACAATATTTAATGAAATTAATTTGTATGAATGGTAATTATCTATTACTATTATTAACTATTTCTACTATTAGTAATAATAATTCCAATCTCAACTCTTAGTCGCACTATTCCACGAAATTTATCCTCAAATTTTAAAATTTCAATTTAAAATTTTAATCAAGTTATTTTATAAATACGATTAATTGCGTAAATGTAATTAAGAAATTAGTAATATGAAAATAAATCAATCAATCTTTAAATATGAATCTTATTGAACTATATTTAAATATGTATACTCGAATAACAGGAAATTTCATTTTGTTGTTGTTCAGATTATAATAAATTACTTTTATTAAATACATACGCTATTAAATACAAACTATAAATAAATAAAATGGATCTGCGAAGGTTTTTTATATGATTTCATGTACTTCAAGGATTGAAAACTACGTAAATAGGCCTACGTTAATTTAAATTACTTCTAACCTAAATTGAATTTAATATGCGTAATAATAGAAAATTTATTAACGATGCGGCTTCCCATGAACGGTTTTATATAATTTAAAGCGTATAATGTGATTTTACGTGAATAAAATTTCCTCTTTTGTTATCAACCTTTCAACCTTTCGAATGTTCCGTGCGATGATTCCTCATTTCACGAAGGTGAAGCTTGTCGTCACGCCTTCTTATTCTAATAAAATTATGTTAACATATTTTAACGATACATTCCTACAATAATATAAATCATACTTACCATATTATCATCAAAGAATATAACTAGAAATATTTTTCTACTCATGAATTATCAAAATTTAGTCGAAACTAGAGGTGGAAAGAGTACCAAAATTATGGAGTTGGACGAGTACGAGTACCATTACGAGTACATTATACCTTTTTAGTGTTTGAGTACGAGCACGAGTACAGTTTTGTTTAGAGTTCGAGTACGAGTACGCGTGTAAGAGTGTGGTTTTAAACTTTAATTGGTGCTTGGCTGCTTGCATGAGCAAAGCTTATTAGACCATATGAACGCATTGCATTGACAACAAAGACAACAAAAACCCGTACTCGAGTACAAGAATACTCGCGTACTGATGTACTCTTTCCACCTCTAGTCGACACTACATTTTTCAGGTTTTCCATAACATTTAGAGCGATTCACTTGATCATTGTTACCTAAATTTCACTTCATAAAAAAATTCATTTTCACCTACTCATACTGTGTCTCCGTAAGAGTTGTAGGTACGTAGAAATATATTAACTGAGCAACTTTGTTATAGAAAGGTGAAAAGTATGAAAACGCTATAACTCTTACAGCAACTTTTCATTTTTAATTCATTCACTTTACTCCCCTTAAGCAATCCAAAAAACTATTTGGACACTATCTCGGTACCCTTCACGATCAATACAAATGATAGATTACATTTATTTTTGTTATTTGATAGAAAACATTAATCGGTGTGCGACTGACAGTCGCAATATTTCCGCATATTCAATTTTTAGAATTTTCACTCTCGGCTATATGGGACACAAAATTCACAATATACTCGATTTCATGGATTTTATCAACGGGATCTTCTTGAACAAGTTGAATACTATCCTGATGTATAGTTGAAGTATGATCAACGCGTCGCAAAAAAATGATTCAACCATTCTCCAAATACTATACACTATCCGAAACAGTGACAGGCGTGCAAATATTTTCAACATCAAAAATATTCTCAGCGATAGTTACAATAGGCTCTCAATATTTTTCCTAACAAAATCTTAAGCATTCGCAATTTTATCAGTCTGGGAAACAACATACAGACATTCAACATAATCAGGAAACTGTTCTTCATCACAAATAAAATTCGGAACACTTTTATTAATGCTCTCCTTGAAATTCTCATCAACATTCATCAATCTTTCATAAATCTTTCGTTCCGTATTATACACGAAATCATCATCACCAATAATTATGTATTCAATACCAATATTATTAAGCACATTCGACACTTCGTAATTCTTTTGAGAACTAAATCATGCATCCTGCTAATCTGTCTCAGAATACTCTTATTTTCATTTTCTCCATTCTTAGTGCACACACGCACTACGGAATCGTAAATCTCGTATCAGAATCAACGTAGCGTATTGGATTCTCTAAATATAACTTAGTCTTTATACATGTAGTATACACGGGTTTACAATCACGATTTTCAACAACTGATTCAAAATCCCAACAAACTTCAAACACAGACACGGCTAATTTTGTGTAATTTTCTCAGAAACTCATCTCATGCAAAAGTATCCTATTTACTGTTATTTGAATTTTATCACTTTTCTTGAGTAAAATAGTGTTTGCTGTTTACATCATCTCTCTCTCTCTCTCTCTCTCTCTCTCTCTCTGGCTTTCTTTATACTTATTTTTTCATTTATTTTACAAAATCTTTCTGCATCAAATTGTTTTTTCGGCTGATTTTTTTGTATGGTTCGTCCCCTTCAAAAATTTGACGATGGAGCGGTGTGGAATGATAACATACCAACAGGGGTCTGACACCACTTTTCAAAAATGGATTTAAAAATAAAATGTGCCTAGAGATTATTGTAGGGGTCGGCGTTCAACGTCGCAGTCCTTGTTCTTTATTTTTCTGGGCATAGGTACGAGATCGTATCCCCGTTGCCCGTTCTTTACTCCACCAACTCCTCATTAATTACTAAATTCATTTACAATCATTAGAGAAGGGGATTAAATCATCACAGTTGATAATATATTTAGAAGATTTATTTACAAGAATAATCATTGATGAAGTTGCAATTAAATAAAGTATGTCTGCGGAGCCAGAGACGTTATGGGAGTCAAACTCCAAGAAATGGTAAGCTCTAAATCGTATGAATGAGTACGTCTCTTCTCACTCGTTTCTCTATCCCCACTGGTTTATTTAGTAATATGAGGTAAATGGGGAAAAACACTATTTGGGGAGGGGGAGGATAAATTTAATCTTCAATAACAAAGGTATTCTCCAGAATAATAAATTACTATTTCGTTTGGATTTTCCTAATAGGGCAGAATACAACATCGTTAAAATTATCTAAACTACCAAAATAAAATATCAATTAAATAATTACTTACGCCTATACATTACACAGGGTTTGATTAGCTATGTACAGAATAAAACATATTTCATCACTTCTCAATAGGAGTGAGGATCGTGTTTGTCGAAAGCGAATTATTGTTTTAATAAGGAAAATCGGGCTGAATTTTCATATTTTCTAATACCGTCTTGAATAAAATGTTAAAAACTGGAAACTTCAGTGAAATATCGACTATCGTAAAATGTTTAGAGTGCACAAATACATTACCATATCTTGTTCTTCGTAACATGTCGGATATGGGCTAACTATAATATTTATAATATAACCTTAACTAATTGCTATATATTTTTCGTACATTTGCAAATGCGACTAAAACTTCATATTAATTAGGTATACGGGTCATTAATTAGTAGATGAAATCTGTCTATCATTCATACTGACGTGACCGCCAAAACGCGACATCTGAAGTAAAAATTAAATCCGTAAATAAATTGTAATAATAATCCCATTTCTCTTGTATTATTTGCCAAACTATTTGTTTCACTAAAACCCTTAATCCACACGCCCTTCTTACTCTTTTAGGATAGCTTTAAGTAAAATGGGTTTGAAAAACCTAATGGCAAATGTCTAAAGAGTCAAGAAATTGTGAAGGTGGAGATCAAAGTAAACAATATCTCGTATATACTATGAGATTGTTTTCCATGAAGTTAAACCGAAAATTCAAGCATTTTATGAGGTTGTTTCTCGTAAAATTTAAAGAAGAAATAAATTTATGGATCATTTTGAGCTAATAATATCACGGACTAATATAAGTAATTTTAGGAATCAGATATTTTTATTCGTTTCATTCATTCCCTTTGTTAACTAGTTGACCATCAAAGTCTGTAGCTCAGTGGGTAACGCTTTTCCCTCTAAGCGAAGTGAAAACCCTGAGGTTGGAGGTTCGAATCTCGAGGGTGCTAGCTAATAATTATTCCGGAGTTAGTGCAATAAGGTGTGTTCGTTCTGGCCTTCTTCAATGCTTATTATTAACTAGTTGACCAGAATTTGTTTTGTTCTCTTTGTTTTACAGATTTCAGTTGTAATTCTTGATGCTGAACTTGATTCGTACATTCACACGGAATTCTTTCTTATTTTTTCTATAGAATAACACTTTTAAATGACATTAACTTTATTATTATGGCATATGAAGAATCATTCGCGTAAGTCTTGATTCTGCAATCTTAATTTCTGTATCTTGCTTTCATATTTTGCCATTTTCATTTGGCCTGAATTCTTTTCATTACTTGTCAACCTGAAAGTGATGGCTTCCAATTCTTGTTATAAATTTTTATATTAGCATGATTCAGAATCATGCAGCTTTCTCATTAGTTTCCAGTCAATCTACATTCTGCTATAATAGGAACTATTATTACCTTCACCAAAGTGTTTTCTTTTACCAAAAGACAATTAACCTTCAGACTTTCACTAAATTTATCTTACTAAGAATCTTCTTTTTTTTCTACCACTGAATATTATATTCCTTCACGAAGGCTTTTTTTTCCACTTTTACTCTTGTTTTATTCTCCACAGCTTATAACGACTTTTATCTTCTCTATTCTACTATTTTCCAAAGCTCTCTTCTTCTAAACTTTAAAAACTTCCAAAAAACTTTTTTCAGAAGAGAAAGCAATTTACAAACGTTTTTAAAATAGATTCTTCAAGAGTAGTAGTTGTTTTTCAGTAAGACAGTTTAGTTATGTGATACGCAACTAATATATTAAGGGTATTTTTATTAGAATATGCCATTAGCGAGTTTGGAAGTCTTTAGGCCAAAATAGAAGGGATTCACTTTATTTACGGTGTAAGGAAAGTAAAATGGCAAATAATAATAATAATAATAGCAATAATAATAGTAATAGTAATAATTATTGAAAATTTATGGAAATACTGGTGTATTTTTTTAAATGTTTATTAATTTTAGACTTATATAACGAATTAATAATAATGCAGGAAACGCGACCTATCTTTTTTAAATAATTTAAACAATAACTAAGCATATTAGTAAGAAATAAGAGAAAGAAGTAGGTCGAAACTTAAATAAATAAATTGAGGACATGAAATGAGATACGATATATTTCAAAATCCTATTTTAAATAATTAAATTTAATAAATGATTAGTGTGGTAATAATACTGATAATAATGAAGGTGTATGTATTGTCATACGCTATGTACGACATATTTGGATTTGGAAAAACCGTCTAACAAGGTAATAAGTGTTAGAATGTATGGTGTCAGTGATACGTTCGTAAATGCAGTAAATTCTTATTTCAGTAAAAGTGTTTGTGAAAGAGCAAAGGGTGAACTGAGTGAATGGTTCATTATTAATGTTGGAGTATGACAGGACTGTGTGATGTCGCAATGGCTGTTTAGTGTGTATAAAGATAGGGATAATGCGTGAGATGAAAGCAATAGTGCTTAAAAGAGGATAAATCTGAATTTGTAGCTGATATAAGTTAATTAAGTACCAGATGTACTACAATGTAATGCTTCGAGGTGAATTAGAGAATGAATTATCCCTTTCTCTCATATAAGTATTAATAAACAACATTACAAAAAGTTCGATTCAAAATGTTGCGAATATGTTTTCTGATGCTCTGGGACTAAATATTGTCAGTAAACAATGTTATGAATCAGTAGGCATGAAATCGTAGGAATAAGAAGACGCGTTGTGCAATTTTTGTTATATTGAAATACAGTGACTGACTGGTGCTGTCGGAAAGGTAGGTCCATGATATTTCTTGTCTGAATTATCACCTACATACATTATTCTTTTCATATACTTTATTTATTTTTTATAAATTAGTAAGAAAACTAGCGAAAATATGTAGTTTGCAGACAGGCATAATAATTTTGTTCTGCTCTTGGCCGGTCTTATTTTCAACGATGTTCATAAACATCATGAATTTGCGGTCTTATTTATGTCAGCTAACTGAATGTTTGGTATGATTTTTTGCAGTCCCTAAAATGGATGTTGGTAGTTTTTATATGAAGCCTCACCAACGAAAAGAATACGTGCTGCCCAAGGAGTAAAAGATGATTGTCCTACATATATAGATGTGCCGAACACTGAAGCATCAGATGGATCAGATGCACAGGAAGATGATGAAATTGCTCAATGTAATAAGGTAGACCTAATTTATTTCTAATATTTCCTATGCTGCATATATATATATATATATATATATATAATATAATATATATATATATATATATATATATATATATATATATATATATATATATATATATACACATATATATATATATATATATTAGGGTGTGTCAATTTTGTCAACTTTTTTCAAATAAATTTTGGTAGTGAAAATATAGTGTCTTTTCATGTCAAAACTTGAAATTGGCCAACCAAAATGAAATACCTACATCAATTTTACCTTAAAGTTTCAGAAATTGACTCTTACTAAATAATAGGACATAAATTGATTAACTATTCATCTGTCACAGAATTATCCCACTGATCGCATATGGAGTGTTTTCAAGGTCATATAGTTGTTGTACAATGTACAAGTCACAACATGAATAGAACTGTCCCTCACTCTCAGTTCTCAGTTGCCTCTTAGATGTCATAGACGGTGGTTTGCTGTTATTGCTCTTGTACCTACTTCATAGTTATTCTACTAGACGAATACTACAGTTTAACTGTAAGTATGGATTATTGATTATTACAATTATTTATTATTATCATATTCTTCTGTCTAATTATGTTGTAATCCCATGAAATATTTTTTTATTGAATTTTAGAACATCGAATGACTAAACTTTGAAACATCGTAATTTATATAAAATACTTAAATGTTTTTCTTTCTTTTTAGATATTCCTAAGATGCCAAAATTGAAGACAAGAGGTCAGTCGTCATGCCACTTGAGCCTGTTAGTCGGTACATGCAAGGAGCTTCCCGTATCAGAACTACCAACAGTGCGAGACATGTTGAGACTAGGGTTACTCCTTCGAGAACAAAATACAAAGGGTAGAAGGAACTACACAGAGAAAGAGCTCATAAGGGACATGATTCCCCCTCTTCTGCATCAGTGGAAAAAGCTAATGTGTTATTCAAACCACCTGTACTCAATCAGTATAGAACTATTGAGCTAAAATTAACAAAGCTGTGGCACAAAGCAGTTGAGACATCACTTGGTAAAGGAAAACTAGCAAAGAAAAATAAATTTCTGCACACACTTGATACTCTTCTTGACATTTTTAACTGCCAGTGTCCCATAGAGTTGTGTTCTGAAGCCAATTGTTCTCCCTCATGCAGAAGAGAACCTCACCCCTCACATTGATTGTCGCTGTCCTCGTGAGAAGAAGATCCCTGTTTTGGAGCTGGCTTTCATAAAGGCGCAGAGAACAAAGGCAGGAGGCCAAGGAAGTATGCAGATTGGTTCGGCAGATTATTCAGAAACCAAAAAACAGATTGTTATTGCTAAGAAAAAAGAGAAAATCCGAGAGAGGGAAGAAAGAAAAAAAAAGAAGAGTGAAGAAGCCACCCAAAGAGATGAAGAGCTCTATCAAGAGGTTTCTCACTTCTTTGAAAGCTCTTCAGATGAACAGAAAGAAGCAACATCAGATGATAGCTCCAAAATGTCATCTGAACCTTCGCCGAAGAGAATGAAATACAACACTAAAGACATCTCAAACATTGCCCTTGCCAGTATTCGCCACCATACGGGGCTACGAGAGACTGCAGAGATTGCCACTGCCGCTTGGATAGATGCAGGCCTCATCAGCCGAGAGGATACATCCTTAGTGATAGATCATAATAAGATAAGAAGAGCACAAGAAAAAATAATGAAGGAAATATCTGATCAGCATGAAAAATTTGAAGGAGGAAGGTCTCTCTTGCCTTTTGTTTGATGGAAGAAGAGATGACACAAAAGTTCTCCTAGAGGTAGAGGGAACGGACAAAAAGTTTCCCGGTCTCATCAAAGAAGAACACTACTCTGTGTGTTCCGAACCTGGTGGCCGCTATTTGTTTCACTTTGTTCCTGAAGCAGAAGTAGAAGGCAAGAAACATGCAGAGGCAATTGCTGATCAAGTAATAGGTTGGCTTCAAGAAAGAAGACTTGACAGTTCACTGCAGGCCGTTGGTGGGGACTCATCTGCGGTGAACACTGGATGGCAGGGCGGTGTTATGACGCATTTAGAGAAAAAACTTGGAAGAAGGCTTGTTTGGATTGTATGTGATTTGCACACAGGGGAACTACCTCTTCGTCGTCTCATCCAGGAACTTGATGGTCCTACAAAGAGCAACAACAAGTGGTCAGGCCCCCTTGGCAACATGCTAGATGAAGCAACGGAATTAGAAATAAATACAAAATTTCCAAAGGTCGAAGTGGCCCTCCCCTTCCAGTGTTGTCTGAAGAAGTTATCAAAGACCTCAGCACGGATCAATGTTACGCTTATCGTATTGTCAAGCAATCAGATCAGGAGAGTTGCCTCAAAATCTGGCTCTCTTGGAGATTGGACCCGTAAGTCACAGTCGTTGGTTAACTACAGCGATTCGTTTCTGCAGGATTTGGGTTACCAAACATGCACTGAAGGGCAAAATGCTACAGAATTTGATGTTGATTGTTGAATTTATTATTGGGTTTTATCTTCCTCACTGGTTCAATGTAAAACTTAATCCAATGTGGATGGTGGGGCCCAACCACATCTTGTTTCAATTACAGCTACTGAGAACCCAAAGGAACGTAGTGGTGGACATCGTGTTACCTGTGGTGAGAAGGTCCGCTTGGTATGCTAGGCCAGAGGCAGTTTTGCAAGCAATACTCTGCAGCCAATACCAAAGAACGAACTGAGGCTGTGGAAATCATTCTAAAGCTTAGAGGAACATCACTAGATGATGACCAGCTGGGAGACTGTTCTGTTCAGACAAGGAAGGTACCTCCGATAAACGTCAATGCCACGAAATTGTCAGAATTAGTTAACTTGAGTTCGGAAGTTTTGGAGCCACCACTGACAACATGTATAACAAACAAAGATTTAACACAACTTAAAGAGGCCCCAATGCAAGTGCCAAAGTGGCCTTCTCACACTCAGAGTGTGGAGAGATGTGTGAAAATGGTCACAGAAGCAGCTAGTCAAGTTTATAGTCACGAGAGGCAAGAAGGCTACATCAAAGCGCAAGTAGCAAGCCGAATGCTGATGTCAAGGAACCGCAGCAAAAAGGACATGACTGCATTGGTTACTTTCAAATAAAGACTCTGAATATCTTATTGCCACTTTAAATGTTGATAGGATGTTTGCGCACATTTGTTATTTTGTTACGAATTTACGGAAAAATGGAATTTTTGAATTAAAATTGATGTAGGTAGGAGTTATTTTTTATTGTTTTTGAAGCAAGGATATTATTTTGTATGCCAAATGACTACATTAAATTGCTACCAAATCACATGATTTTCAATTTAGTCATTTCACCCCCAAAATTGACACACCCTAATATATATATGCCTTTTTCTCTTTTAGGAATTGCTTCGTGCTCCAGAGCTTGACGGTGAAGGACAAGAAGAGTCTGATGACGACGTTGGTGACCCTGATTACGCTCCTGAGGAGGACTCGAACATATTCCCTTCCCTTCAAAGAACAGAGGCCACGGATCAAAGCATAGGGGAAAATGCTGTTCAAGATTTCTGCCGATGGAGGAAGAGGGAGCCTGCTGCAACTCCAACTCTATTTTTAGGCTTGGGTTTCTCCATTCCTGATGAAAAGCTTTCACCTCTCCAATATTTCAAGTATTTCTTTCATGACAATCTTTTAAAATTCATTGCTGAACAGACAAATATTTATTGTGTTCAACAGAAAGTACAAAATAATTTGAGGTGTGGGTTAGTGGAGACAGACAAAAATGAAATAGAACAGTTCATAGGCATACTTTTATTCATGGGCATTTATCCTCAACCTTAATATAGAATGTACTGGAACCCTAAGTGCCACTTACCACAAATAACCGAGGCATTACAGGGTGGTGTGAATAGGTTTGAAACCTTAAAATGATTCATACACTTTAACGACAACTCAAAACTAACTGATAGGAACTCGTCCTTTTATGACATGTTGTTCAAAGTAAGACCTTTGTTGAATTCAGTAGTAGAGAAATGCCGGACTCTTGAATCTGAAGAATACCAGTCAGTAGATGAACAAGCAATACCTACCAAATCAAAGTCTTCTTTGAAACAATACAACCCCAAGAAACCACATAAGTGGGGCTATAAAGTATTTTCTAGATGTGGTGCTTCAGGTATTATATATGATTTTGAAGTTTACACAGGGAAAAGCTCAGATAAACCTTCTAAAATGGAATTACAGGGGATCTCGTTATGAGATTGTGTAACAAACTTCCTAAACATAAAAACCACAAGGTTTTTTTTTCGATAACTATTTCACATCTCTTCCCTATCGAGAGAGCTAAGGGATATAGGCATACTGTCATTGGGAAAAATTAGACCTAATAGGATGGGAGGGGCTCAAAACCTTTTGACTTCAGAGAAAGAATTGAAGAGCAAAGGAAGGGGCTCATATGACTGGAGAGTAGATGCATCTTCAAATTACAGTTCTTAGATGGCTAGATAATAGCACAGTGCAACTGGCATCCACTTTTGTAGATTATACATTAGGTGAAAAGGCCAAAAGATGGTCTGCAAGGGATAAAGCTAACATTGAAATAGATTGCCCTCAAATGGTTCATGAATATAATAAATTCATGGGAGGGGTAGACCTCAATGACATGTTGCTTTCTTTGTACAGAATCAAGCTCAGGTTTAAAAAATGGTACATGCCTATCTTCTTCTACCTTATAAAGATTGCGGTTGTTATACCGCAGACATCATTTTCAATTGTACCCACATGAAAAAAAGCCCATCTCACTGCTAGACTTCCAAATGGAAATTGCTAATGGACTGGGTCAGGTAGGCAAAATGCCATCAAAACTGGCTAAGGCGAGAGGACGTCCTTCCCTCGTCTGAGCCAGTCAAAAAGATGTCAAAAACATCAGCTGCAAATGCAGTTCCATCAAATGATGTTAGATTTGATGGAATAAGTAATTTCCCTTTGCATGATGCAAAACAACATAGGTGCAGGTATTGCCGGAGAGGTTATATCACCTACAGTGTATAAAATGTAAAATGTTTCTTTGTTTGACAAAGGATCGAAACTGTTTCACAGATTTCCATAAAAAATTGTAATGCTCATTATACCTTTTTGAATAAATTTTCTTGGTTTGATGTTCATTATTTTATCTAATTTTTCATCCAAATTTTCATGATGTTGTTCAGTTAAGGAGCAGTGACAACTTTGTTGACGTATGTGAAGGATGATTATTGAGAGTTAATGTAAATAAAAGTAAGGTTCTTTTCGTTGAGAAGGAAGGAGAGTCGGCACGTAACATTGGACTGAATGGAGAAAATTCAGAGGCTGTGAAAGAATTTAATTATTTGGGGTGTTTGATTGACAAAAGATGTACAAGTACATTTGAAGGTGAAAGTATAGTGAAATGGGGCAAAGGCAGGCCCGATAAAGGCCGTGGTAGGAAGGAAATAATTGAGTGTAATTACAGCAAGAGGGTTACAGGAAGATGGCACTAATGTCTGGATGTGAAACACTTGTGAAAAGTGAGAACAGTTGAGATGAATAAGTTGAGAAGTTGGTTGAGAGTAAAACAGATTGAATGGATGAGAAATGATGTTCGAGGAAAAGCGTGGTCAGAAAGTCACTGGATGTGAGAACAGAGGAAAGTATTATCCTAAAGGGATTGAGAACAACTAAACGTCACGATAAAATTTGGAAATGTCACAACAAAAGCGCACCGTGATGTGACTCACTTAAAAGTCACGCCAAAAAGACACAGCAGATAGCATGACGATTTCTTGTGAAAAAAACAGGCAAAAGGGCCTACAATTTTGTTAGGAATCGCCGAGACATTTTAATTATTATGTAAATAATCAATTTTGTCCATGTTTTTACTTTAATTTTAGATCTTACAATTTAGTTTTATCCTTCCTTTGCTTCTGTTTATTTTGGGAACTTTCCTTATATGTATATACTGTATGTTACAGGGAATCTATGCAACTAGGGATTCCATGAAATCCCCAAAATGTTCAGGGATTTCATGTAAGGTTAAGTCGGGATATTTTCGTTAGTTTTAACGGAAATATCACGACTTAACCAAACCAGTCGTCAAGGGCGTACAGTTAACCTAACCGGGCATTCAATTAACCGGGAATTCAATAATTTTCCCGTAGGTTTAACAAAATATCACGACTTAACTTTACATGAAATCCCTGAACATTTTAGGGATTTCATGAAATCCCTAGTTACACAGATTTCCTGTAACATACATATATATGCTGTATATAATGAATAAAATAATTATTATTTCTGCATACCATATTCAGCTGCGTACAAATTATTTAAAAAGTACAATATGTCACCGCTTACAAATAATATAAAATAGTGTAATTATATATACGAGGGTAATTCAATAAGTATCCACACTTTTTATTTTCACAATTTAATTTTCACATCTGATAGATTATAAACACATCACTTCTCAACATAGTCTCCCTGTTTCTCAATACACTTAGTCCAGCGATCTACAAGCTTCCTAATGCCATCACAAAAGAATGTTTTTGGCTTTGTGCTTAGCCAGTCATGCACCGCCTCCTTCAGGTCATCATCGCCTTGGAATCGCTGACCTCTCAAAGCGTCTTTTAGTGGTCCAAACAGGTAAAAATTCGAAGATGCCAGGTCTGGACTGTAGGCTGGATGGTCGAGAACTTCAATTTAAGTTCTTGAAGGCATTTTCTAGTCTGTGCAGTAGGGTGTCCCGTTAAACCCAAAGTTGGTCGGGTACAGCATTAACCGATACAATATCATGAAGTGGGTTACTAAGAATGCCCACACGTTTTTAAAGTCCTATCTAAAAAATTCATGTATCCCCAGCGGTTTACATTTTACATCCCCGATTCAGACCAAAAAATTGGCATTTTTTGGCATTTTCTAGTAAAATATACTATTTTAATTAAAAGTAAAACACATTTACCACTCTATATGCATTTCTGGTAATGTATACTAGCTTTATAAATGTCAATGCTAAATGTGGGCCCCACAGGGCCCAATTTAGCCCCCTTATTTCATATTTTTAGCGATTTTTACTAACTAATCTAACTTTTTTTCAGGAATTTCTAAATCTAGGTACCATAATATCTATTTAAATTGATAAAATGGCTCTAAGCAAACCATTAACTAGAAGCAAAACAGAAATTCCCCCTCTAGGTCAACCTATAGCCTCCATAACGACTACAGCTGTTCCAACCAACAAGCAAGTACTCAAATATTTTCATCATATTAAAGCTTGCAATCCTCATTATACAGTCCCTTGTTAAAGAAAAACTTGTAAGTCATCAAGCTGGCATGGTAATAGACCATGTATTCTCCTTTTGGAATAAATGCAATTTACCTATTAATAGCAGACAATATGCCGTTAAAAAACTTCTTAAATTGCACGAGGAATGGTATGTTCTAACAAAACATAAATATAGAAAAACTGAAGAGCGCCTAAGTTCAGTAAACAAATTTTATGAAAAACTTGAAACAATATTTGATGTCGCTCACCCATTTCCTGAAAAAGTTCTTTCAGAAAAGCTAGGGAAAGCTGAAGTTGAGGAAGATCTGGAGTTTTTAAAGATGCTGAGAGAGGGATATAAAGTCACACTGGGTTCAAGAGATAAGATTTCAGAGCAAAGAATAAAAAATAAAATAAAAAGACTAGCAACCAATGAATGTTTACGTCAGAAAGAACAAGAGAGAATAAGCAAACCATCTAAAGTGAAAATAGAGGAATTAGAATGTGAGGGAGATAGTTCTAACGATTATGATTAGTTCAATAAAAGACTGAAAACAACTAAAGAACAAAAACCTATCTACCTACCTAGAAATGTACTTAAAGAGTCTATTGTAGCCAGTGCTATAGACAGAGGAAATGTATCTGTTAGAACAGCTACATTAATAATTCTGCTTTAATTAGAGCCGGCGGTGGAGACCTAAACGATTATGCAGTTTCAAAAACATCTACTCATACAGCAACACAAGAAAATAGGGTAAAAACTGAAAATGAAGTCAAAGAATTATTTCAAAATACCAATATAAAACATCTTGTTGTCCATTGGGATTCAAAACAGATTTTAGGTTTAGAAAGGCTTGCTGTTGCTGCTACTGGATCTCCTGATATTGATAAAATTTTGGGGATACCTATTATTCAAAATGCTACTGGTGAACAAATGTCTGAAGCTACATTCAAGCTCCTTACAGATTGCAGGTCACAGGAAAGGTGAGAGGTATGTCATTTGACACGACGGCCTCAAATACAGGTATTAACAAAGGAGCTTGCATTTATATAGAAAGAAATCTGAATAGACCATTATTATATTTACCATGCCGTCACCACATTGGTGAACTTATTGTAAAATCTGTTTGGCAATGCATCTTTGGAAAAAGCACTGGTCCAGATTATCCCATATTTGAAGAATTTTCGAAAAGCTGCTCCAAAATAACATTATCCCAAACTAAAGAAATAAATATAACTGAGCCTTTGTTGATGGATATTAAAGAAAATGTAAATATAATTTATAATTCTTTATTAGAGAACAAAAATTATTTCAGAGATGATTACTTAGAATATTTAGAATTAAACTGTTTATTGTTGGGGCACAGGCCTTCAAAGATACATCTTCGTAAACCAGGAGCATGCCATCGAGCTAGATTCATGGCACCTCAGCTGTATTCAAATAAACTTGTCTTATTTAGAGATCATCTTAACTATGAACCAGAAGTAAAAGAATCATTTGAAAGATTTGTCAAGTTTACATCTTTAGTTTATGGCCCTTATTGGCTAAAGACCCCATTAGCTGCAGAAACACCACTCAATGACCTGCGATTTTATAAGCAATTAGTTAATGTCTGGCAGGAAGTAGATCCAGAAGTTTCTATTGCTGCAGTAGATGCATTCTTAAGACACAAGTGGTGTTTAAGTCAAGAACTTCTAGTTTTATCTCATTTTAGTGAAACTTTAGATGAGAATACAAAAGCAAGTATAGCAGCTCGTTTATTAGGAATTGAAGTTTCAGATGAAATTATTATAGGAAAGCCAGAAGTTCCGGAACTACACCCAGATATACATCTGGTGGATTTAATAGGACCTAATTCATGGAAAATCTTTAAAATCATGAATTTAGAAAGTTGTTGGTTGTCAAAGCCAGTGGGAGAATGGTGCTCAGATCCAAACTATAATGAAATGGAAGAGTTTGTGAGTAATTTGAAGGTTGTCAGTGATTGTGCTGAAAGGGCTATTAAGCTTATAACTAATCTGGCTCCTACAGTTAAAGATGAAGCTCAGCTTCAAGCTAAAATTCAAACCACAGAACTTCATAGAAAAAAATTAAAAGAAATTAAGAAAAAGAATCTTCGTAATTACTAGGTAAATTATTAGTTTAAAAGGGGGATTAATGCAATTTTTTATTAAAAAAGGGATTTATGCAATTTTTCATACAAAAAAAAAAAAAAAATTTAAATATAAAAGTAAAAAAAATTTAAAAAACCTAAAAAACAAAACAAAAAAACTAGAAAAAAACAAAAAAACTAGAAAAAAAGTTCCAGAGATTCCAATCGACCTTGACGTGGTTCTAGGGCTTCCGACTAACAGATTGGAAAAAATGTGTATGTAATTTCTAGCTTTAATGGGGCTTTTAAAGGCCAAAATGCCAACTTTTTGGTCTGAATCGGGGGGTGTAAAATGTAAACCCCTGGGGATGCATGATATTTTTAGATAGGACTTTAAAAACTTGTTTGGGCATTCTTAGTAGCCCACTTCACGATATTATATCGGTTAATGCTGTACCCGACCAACTTTGGGTTTAACGGGACACCCTACTGTGCAGCGGTATGGGGGCGTGCATTGTCGTGTAACAGAATAACACCTTCCAACAATCTCCCTTTCCGTTTTGTGCGAATTGCTCTTTAACTCATTCCGAAGCATGTCAGAATACAATGCACTTGTTACTGTAGTTACATGTTCTGGATAATGTTCAAGGATAGGGCCTCATGTATCCCAAAACAGTGTCAGCATAACTTTACCTGCTGACGGCTGCGCTTTGAACTTCCTTGCAACGGGAGATGTTGGATGCTTCCATTGCATGCTCTGTCGTTTGCTTTCTGGTTCATAGTGATGGATCCAGGTTTCATCTCCAGTGATAATGCGCTCCAAAAAGTTTTCACCTTCATTATGATACCGCGCCAAAAGACGAGAGCAGACGACCATACGATTACGCTTGTGCTCTTCTGTCAACTGTTTGGGCACCCATCTTACACAAACCTTGTGAAAGCCAAGAATGTCATGAACTATCGAATAGGCTGACCCTTGACTGATGTCTAATGAAGATGCAATTTCTTTTATTGTTAATCTTCTGTCATCGAAAATCATGGCTCTGGCTTCTTCCTGCTTGTCACCACTGGTTGATGTTGACGGTCGTCCTGAGCGCTGAGCATTTGTCACACATGTCCGACCTTCCTTGAAAATTTGAATCCACTCGTACACACTTCGCCGTGGTAACGCATTATTCCCATACTGAGCAAAAACGCGTGTGAATTTCAACTCCTTTCACACCTTCTGCCCACAAAAAACGAACCACGGATCTCTGTTCTTCCAGGTACAAATTGAAAGCGGCGCAGCCATGCTCACTACTCGTAAGATATGTGACAGCTACGAGTAGCCTAAATAAGCCTATACTGTTGCTAGCCTAAATAAGCCTATAGATCTCAGTTTGGCTCGTTATTACGAGTATATACAGGGTGTACATAAAGTCAGGATCTATTTTTGTGAAGCACTTGGAAATTATATGGAATTCAATCATAAAATGATAAAGTGGTAACATTTATTAAATAATTAAGAGTAGGATTCGACGTGACGCCCATCAGTATCCCTGCACAGCTCAAATCGTTCCGCAGCATTTCTAAACACATTCTGGAGCATTTGCGGGTTATGTTATCTGCAGCAGTTCGTATACGTGTACTAAGTTTTCAAGACTCGTAATCTTCGTCTGATAGACGTGCGATTTGATAAAGCCCCATGCAAAGAAATCTAAAGTGGTTAAATCTGGTGATCTCGCTGGCCAAAGTCTGTTGCTTCCGCGTCCGATCCAGCGATTTGGAAAACGTCCATTTAGATAATCCTGAACAATTTTGGCATAGTGACAAGGAGCACCATCATGTTGATAGACGATGGGGATAGGATTGTTAGTACGTCGTCTATCAACATGATGGTGCTCCTTGTCACTATGCCAAAATTGTTCATGATTAGCTAAATGGACGTTTTCCAAATCGCTGGATCGGACGCGGAAGCAACAGACCTTGGCCAGCGAAATCACCAGATTTAACCCTTTAGATTTCTTTGCATGGGGCTTTATCAAATCGCACGTCTATCAGACGAAGATTACGAGTCTTGAAAACTTAGTACACGTATACGAACTGCTGCAGATAACATAACCCGCAAATGCTCCAGAATGTGTTTAGAAATGCTACGGAACGATTTGAGCTGTGCAGGGATACTGATGGGCGTCACGTCGAATCCTACTCTTAATTATTTAATAAATGTTACCACTTTATCATTTTATGATTGAATTCCATGTAATTTCCAAGTGCTTCACAAAAATAGATCCTGACTTTATGTACACCCTGTATTATATATACTATATTATCACTAAAATAAAAAGTGCGGATACTTATTGAAGTACCCTCGTGTGTGTGTGTGTGTATATATATATAAATATATATATATATATATATATATATTGTCACTCGTAAATGCTGTTAAAGTGACCATTCCAGTCCTTTTTCAATAAAAATTACATGTAGTACATGTAAAATTCAGTCTTAAATCAGGTGCATTCACAAATTATTGAAATTATTTTTTTAAAATTTTCCTTATATTACACGTAACCTATAATGTGACACATTTATTGTTACCAATTTTGTATTTGTAGCAGTTTTACTATTTTCTTATTTTTATTTGTAAAAAGAAAAATAAATCAAATGCAAATTTTATTTTTAATATTCATCCACCAAATTTGGTGTTCAATACTTTATTTTCTTTTTACATTATCTACATTTATTTTCTTATTTTCCATCGCAAAAATTGACATGAATGTCACAGATTTTGAAAATCTCTCGTGTTTACCAACGACATATTCGAAAAAGAATACTTTCAATAGATTACTTCCCACTAAACACAAAATCGAACATAAATGTCAATATTTTTGTGAGACTGTAGATCTGGACAGGTGTTCTCTTGGTCTACTTAATTGGATTATGCGATTTTTCCCCCAAGAGAAACATTTATCTTTTTTCAGCTGTATTGTTTATATCAATATGGCGGAGAGGTGAGTCAGTCAATTAACCGATAAATAAGATATTCAATCTATTCTTATTTATGTCTATGGTCCCAGCGCCTTGTTAGTGTGATGAAATTTGTGCCATCGAATCAGTGCTGCAAAAATTAGTACAAAGTACGTTAGTAAATGAGTTCGTTGGTTTGACCTATGTTAAGGAATTTGAAATTACTGTAGAGGGAAATGTAAAAGCTACACTAATTAAACCAGTGTACTGATGTTAAGGGTTATTCTAATAGAACACTATAGGTAAACATAGGTTACTAAAACACAAACTATATTTTAATTCAATAAAACACTGAACTAAAATCCAATTAAAAAAATGTCCATTCAGAACTCGCTACCTCCAATTTAGATTCAGAAATAAGGTTATCTCTCTCTCTCTCTCTCTCTCTCTCCTCTATATATATATACAGGGCGTCCCAAAAAAATGTATACACACTTTAAATAATTATAAAGGCAGTGTTTATTAAAATACATTTCATTTTCAAAATGTAATAGAATCTACAGACATTATTTAATTGTTTTGTCAACGCCTGTTTTCAAACTGACGTCCGTTCTGGTCCAGGCACTGCTGATAACGCGAAGCAATGGAATCGCAAACATCACGAAACATTTCGTTTGGTATTTGTGTGCATTCTGTTCAATGGCTGCTCTCAATTCAGCGACTGTTGCAGGTTTTATAGCGTAGACTTTGTCTTTTAAGTATCCCCATGAAAAAAAGTCTAGTGGTGTGAGGTCTGGTGAACGCGGAGGGTATTCTACGAAACCCCTTCGTCCAATCCACATCCACATCGTGCCAAGTACCACTCGCAATACTCCACTCTTCGGTCCGGATCATCTTCATTAATAGCATGGACTAATCTTGGAATGTAACTTTTCCATTGACAGCGCTTCAAAATGCGTTGGACAGACGATTCTGAAATTCCTACCTCACGACTCGCTTGCCGCACAGATTTCCTTGGACTTTGGTGATACGTTTCCAGTACTCTTTCTTGCTTTGTGGGGCTTGTCGATGTCCGTGGTCTTCCGGAACGCTTCTTGTGGACATTCTGAACAGTTCCATCGGCTTCAAACTTATCTCTAATTCGAGTGATGGTAAGTCGCGTTGGTGGATCTGTTTGAAACTCCCTCCTAAACTGTCTTTGCACTTCAACTGCGTTTTCACACTTCCAGTAGCATTTTAGAATGAATTTCCTCTGTTCAAAGCTTAGTCTGACTGCCATTATTAATTCTAATGGGTTTAACTTGGAAGAAAGAAACATCAATTGAGCTATCAGCTGTTAAAGTGTGTATACATTTTTTGGGACGCCCTATATATATATATATATATATTATAGAATGCCCGCTCCTTTTCTGGTAAAGCGCAAAGGACGCTGAGCTCTAGAGACGTGAATCCAACGCGCATGTGCGAGACCCGAGGTTATAAAAGCTCGAGTTGAGCCACTCCCCAGAGGATTTTTACTTGATATTCCCCATCCAGTACGCACAAACCCGTTGCCGTGAGGCAGGTTCAGCTACTCCCATTTATCATCAATTAAAGTATTATGTAAGCTATCATTCATTATTCATTCCTTTACGGCTTACAATCTGAAGCATCAACCCCATCCTGATGCCCGAGTGACATTAAGG
Organism: Bathynomus jamesi; assembly: GCA_023014485.1. NCBI lineage: Eukaryota > Metazoa > Arthropoda > Malacostraca > Isopoda > Cirolanidae > Bathynomus > Bathynomus jamesi. The sequence goes on along the minus strand of JAJOZX010007424.1, from coordinate 176,712 downwards.
GCAACTGAGATACCCCCTAAGCCAGTGGATTAGAACTCACGCCACCAAAACACAATATATATAGTATACTGTATATATTGAGGCCTCTGCGAGTGATCCGCTGCCCACGTTGGGCTATCATAATGAAAAAGAAAAAAACTATAGTTTTGTCATTTATCATTACTTATTCGAACTATAATGGATTTAATTTTCCCAGAAGAGTTCCTTGTTCTCTGCACGGTCTGTGTGTAACATAAAAGTTTCTCAGGGGACCATTCTGAGTTGTATCATATATATATATATATATATATATATATATATATACACACACACAGTATATATATATATATATAATATTTAGGAGAAATCAATGACAAGGAGAAATGTAAATGCCATGAAAAGTCTTCTTTAATGCAACGTTTCGAGCAATACGCTCATCTTCAGGCTGTTTAATAACAATGTGAAATTAAAATCAATATTGAATGAAAAACAAAACAGAAAATTTCTATAACCTATTCATGAAGACAAATTTTAAAGACTGAGAAAAGAGGGTTAAATTCTAAGTTATACAGATTTACATATAAAAATTAAGAAGCTATTTTTAAATACATATAGTAAATGTGAAATTAATACACTGGAAAAATTAACAATAGTACACTGGAATAATGAAACTAACTACCTTACACTGCAGTTTCCGAGGCTAACTGAATTGAGCCGAGGCAATACGGGAAAACAAAAGATGGCGAGGGCGATTTCAACTATAAGATGTCTTGTATTAAAACTCTCCTGTTCAGAGGATATAATTTGACCTCTAGTTTTACCTTACTTAATGATGAATTTAATAATCTAAGATCATACTTTACTAATAATAGTTTTCCTGTTCAATATGTAGACAAACTAATTAGATCCTTCTTAAATAGTGTTTATAGCCCTCAACTTCCATGTATTACAGTGCCGAAGGATATAAAATATTTCTTGGTACCTGAAATGGGTCCTTTGAATAAGGAATTTAAGCTTAAATTTACAAAATTGTTAAGGAAATTTTTTATCATACTGATTTCCGCATCATATTTATTAATAAAACGTCTTTAGGTAGCTTTTTCTCAGCGAAGGATCGAACCCCTGACTCGTTGCGTAGCGGTGTTGTATATTTATTTACCTGCCCTAGGTGTCTCCTTGGGAATTACATTGGCAGCACTGTTCGCTCTCTCAGGGCTAGATTTTATTCGCATATGGGAATAAGTGGCCGAACAGGTAAAATTTTAAAAACTAAAGAGGTTTCGAGGATTCGCGAACACAGCATAGAATGTAAAATTGATGTCACTTTAGACAATTTTAAAATTCTTGGTTGTAATACTTGTCCCAACTCACTAAGAATTTTGGAATCGCTTTTCATCAAAACATTGTCCCCGAGTCTAAATGTTGACTCATCCGCCGTCCCCCTCAATTTGCTATGATCCCTCCTCCTTCCCCAATTCCTTATAATCCCCCCTTCCCCAATCGCCCTCGCCATCTTTTGTTTTCCCGTATTGCTCGGCTCAATTCAGTTAGCCTCGGAAACTGCAGTGTAAGGTAGTTAGTTTCATTATTCCAGTGTACTATTGTTAATTTTTCCAGTGTATTAATTTCACATTTACTATATGTATTAAAAATAGCTTCTTAATTTTTATATGTAAATCTGTATAACTTAGAATTTAACCCTCTTTTCTCAGTCTTTAAAATTTGTCTTCATGAATAGGTTATAGAAATTTTCTGTTTTGTTTTTCATTCAATATTGATTTTAATTTCACATTGTTATTAAACAGCCTGAAGATGAGCGTATTGCTCGAAACGTTGCATTAAAGAAGACTTTTCATGGCATTTACATTTCTCCTTGTCATTGGATTTCTCCTAAATATTAAATTGAAGCTCTGTAGAAGCAACCCGCATGATTATATATATATATATATATATATATATATATATATACACATGATTGTCCCTTGAAGAATTATATTTCAGATTTTTAGGGGCTGTGGTACTTGACAATGAGCGAATCCATATAAAATATATAAAATGTAACGTGGGTGAAAATCTATTCTGTAAGAAATTATTAAATATTTTGAGTGAAGAACTGTCGTCTCGCCTAAATATATTGAATTATATGTATCGTACTGATGTATTTAACCCTTGCTAAGTCTATGACGTTTCTAAATTGTGTTTTAAAGTATTCGTATGTGGTAACAAAGTATTTCTTTATAAGTAAATTCGAAACTTTCAAAAGTTTTCAAATCGAATAACTGAATCTATTAAATGTTTCAAATTGCAATTATCAAAATGGACATTCAAAGTAGAGGCGTACCGAACGTTGAGCTGAAGTTTGGTGTTTGGCAAGATTGGGACAGTTGCTGAACGGTTCGGTTAGGCCGAATATGTCTTTAAAGTTAATTTGTGGCGGAACCCCTATTTGGATTTATTTTATGGTGCTTATTTTGATATTTGTGCCTTTGGCAAACCGATTGAGGATCTTTTCTGTTTCATGTACTGTTTCCGATTTTGTTGAAAATAAGAAATTTAATGTAGAATTTTACGCTGATTTAAAAAATGTAAGTCTTTTTTTGAGAAATGAGCGGTTCAAAAGTTAGGTTAGGTTAGGTTAACTGAATGCCCGGTTAGGTAAACTGAATGTCCGGTTAGGCTAATTGAATACCCGGTTAGGTCAACTGTATGTCCTTGACGATTGGTTAGGTTAAATTGTGATATTTTCGTTAAAACTAACGAAAATATCACGACTAATATCACGACTTAACCTAACCAATCATCAAAGGCATTCAGTTGACCTAACCGGGCATTCAGTTGACCTAACCGGGCATTTAGTTGACCTAACCGGGCATTCAATTAACTTAACGGGACAGAAAAATAACGGTCGAAATATATTCACACAAATACTTAGTGACATAAGCCAATATTACTAAAGAATACAATAACTCTTGTATTAGTTTTCAGTTGTATTGTTATAGTTTTTGACCTAATACAAAATTACAATAACAAACATAACTTTTGAACCGCTCATTTCTCCAAACAAAGACTTACATTTTTGAGGAACCTCTCTTTAACATATTGCTTCCCAGTGTATATCACTAACATATTGCTTCCCAGTGTTAATCACTTTAACATATTGCTTCCCAAAAATAGACATTACACAACCAATTAGTTACATTACAATAGTTTATAATATTTAGAGATTAGCTAGTCGAGAAAATGTAAATTTATGGACAACTAAATTATTATGCTTTGCCATTTTTTGTGAATGTAAAATATTTGGATCAGCTGAAGATCAGGGCCCCCAGCCTTCTGTAGTTAGCCTTATAAGGCTAACTAACGAAAATATCACGACCTAACCTAACCAATCGTTAGGTCAACTGTACGCCCTTGACGATTGGTTAGGTTGGGTGGTGATATTTTCGTTAGTTAGCCTAGATTACCAACCTCTTTCTAACCAACCAACCTTTCTCTTTTTAACATATTGCTTCCGAATGCTTTTGGAAGCAATATGTTAAAGTGATCCAAATTTACATTAAATATCTTATTTTCAACAAAATCGGAAACAGTACATGAAATGGAAAAGATCCCAGATTGACTTTTTGGCTCAGGTCTACAGTATATTTTCCGATTTTAAGCAACTTTAAAATTAAATTTAATCTCGTTAAACAATAATTAAAATTTCTTATTTGATAAAAATAATAATAATTTAGAAACAAATTTTATTTTATTTTAAGATAAACAAATTGATTTCCATAAATAAAAAATAATAATTAATTACACTGGCCAACAAAATGAAACATTTTTTTCTCATCACAAACATGATCACACTTTTCTTAGTGCATTTTTCGCGCTGATTCCGAATCTGATTTTATTTTTTTCTAGCACGTATAGTTATATAGATACACTGGTTTTGATATTTTTAAGTTTTTGATATTGCTATAAGAAAATTTATGGATGTATAGATCACACTTAGGAATGCTAAACAACAAATACATCATATACCTTATTCAATGTACTTATAAATAAAGAATATATACATTATTTTATTAAAAGCGCTGTGAGTGTGATTTCCTTTTGTAAATTTGGCCTGGATTGTCACGATACAGCATCCAACAATGGTCCGCCATCATGCTTTCATTCCAATATCCTTGGTAGCGCTTCTCCATCATCTGAATATCTTGATGGAAGCGCTCTCCTTGCTCGTCACTCACTGCACCAAGGTTTTCAGGAAAGAAATCTAAGTGGGAATGTAGGAAGTGAATTTTTAACGACATTCGACACTCCATTTCTTTGAAGGCATCAAGGAGGTTCTTGACTCCATCCTTATACGCAGGTGACTTGTTGCTTCCAAGAAAGTTTTCACATATCCATTTGAACGCCAGCCAAGCCTTCAATTCCAGCGGACTTAGGACTTTTTCAAATTCAGTGTCATTCAAAACCTCCCTTATTTGTGGCCCAACAAAAATTCCTTCCTTCAATTTTGCTGCAGTAACCTTCGGAAATTTCCTTGAAAGGTATTGAAACCCTTCAGAATTGACTTTACCCATTGCTTTAACAAAATTCTTCATTAAACCAAGTTTAATGTGAAGAGGTGGCAGATAGATCTTTTGGGGATCCACTAAAGGGACAGACTGGACATTGCTTATCCCTGGACATATGTATACCTAAGTGGCCAGTCACTTTTGGTGTAATGTTCTATAGTGGCGCGACTGTCCCACAGGCAAAGGAAACAACAAAATTTTGTGAATCCTGACTGCATACCCATAAGCATTCCTATAACTTTTAGATCTCCACAAACATTCCATTGATGACTGTCGTATTTGATTGCCTTAAGTAGTATATCCATATTGTCATATGTCTCTTTTAGATGGACGGAATGGGCAATGGGGATGGATGGCATTATATTACCATTATGCAAAAGAACTGCTTTCAGGCTTCTCTGCGACGAATCAATAAAGAGGCGCCACTCAGATGCCACATACGTCTGAGATATGGCTGTAAATAGTCCATTGATATCATGGCAATAACAGAGAGGACCGTCTACTGAAAAGAATGCTGTTAATTCAAAATTCCGCTTTCGGTAGTAACTAATACGAACATTGTTCTCAAGTAAATTGTTCTCCTTTAGTCTTGAGGCGAGAAGCTCTGATTTCTCTTTAGACAGCGATAAGTCTCTAACAAATCATTCAACTGTCCTTGGGTTAACTTTTTAGGCTCTAAATGTCTACCTTCAAAAGTGTACTCTGGTTCTGTAGATGGTCCGGAAACGCCAGTTGCACCTTCATCACTTTCCATGTTATCTATGATAGAATCCAGCCTATCACTTGGGGGAATTGGAATGGGCAATGTTTCATCATGTTTTACTGGTCTACGTGCTGAATCCAAGTTTGGATATACAATCTGGTGTTTGTTCTTGGCAGAAAACCCCATTAAGTTCACACTACAAAAATAACAGTCTTCGTGATGATCTCTCGGCTCCCTCCATATCATGGGTATGGCAAATGGCATTGAAGCTTTCTTTTTGTTAAGCCAATCACGTAATCCATTTGAACAGCCAGAACAGATTTGATGTGGCGCCCATGGTTTATCTTGGTCACCTAGAAGGCAACCAAAGTATAGCTTGTATATTTTCTTAATGTCGGTTGTAATACTTCGTCGCTGTGTTTTAGTTGTCAACTGGCCGCATACGAAACAGAACTTGTCGGGGTCATTCTTACATTGTCGAGGCATGTTGACTGACCTGAGCAAACTATAAATTAAAAAAAAAAATGTACACCAACTTGACACAACAAGTTCTTGGACTGGACTGATCTTTTGACACACAAAGCACGGCGTTGTTGCCTGAATCACAATGCTGCTAGACGTAAAAGCTCACACCTGAAATACATAAGATGTATAATTAAGATAATTGAAATAAATAAGATGAATAAACAAAAAAAAACACAATAAAATAAACACAATCAAATGTTGAAATATTAGTATTTTGCCTATTTAAAATGGTTAAATCTGTATCATATGGACTATAGTCTGCCAATAAACCTTTTCATTTTCATTTTCATATGCATTCATCTTGAAAACTATACGTGCTAGAAAAAATCTGAATGCAGTTTTGGAATCAGCGTGAACAATGCTATCCAGCCACCACAAATTTTACTCTGATGAAAAATCTTTGTTGACCAGTGTTATTATTGTAATTGGGTAATATCGTGAGTAAAAAGAATTTAATCCACAAGCTGTAGTTGATGTAAATTTCTCCTACAGTTGTGTGTGTTGTCAACTTCGTTAAATATTTTCCAACTAAATGCGGCGCTAGCAGCAATGGATCGGCATTTAGATACGATTGCTGCTTACTAGGAGGAAGGATATAATGATTTATTTTCTGTCCACCCTGTTACGGGAATTGTTTTCCCTTTCTATTAATTAATAATGGAATATTTAGATAAATGTTCATTTCACTTTTGATTTTGTTTTCAGCTAATTTAAGGTTCGGCACATTTCTAAATTTCAGAGTAGCTTAGAACTCGTTCCTTTTTGGTGTGACCCAACATTTAGTCGCTATGTGTGCGGTCCTACACTTGCCTTCTGGGTTAATCATTTTTTAACGCGTTCGAACTTCATTGCAATAAAATAACTGGGAGCAGTTCGGCTTAAATTAGTCACTGTATACAAATATTTCTAAATAAATTAACAGCAATTGAGTGAAACATAATTCATAAAACAAATTTCCCCTTTTCTTCGTCACTTGCTGGTTTGTTTGTTCTCCCCGAAAGTATTGCCATTTTAAAAACCAAATGACGTCACAGTTTGTTTCTCTTAATTTTTTTTTACGAGTTTTACACTTGTTTTTTTTTAGTATTATCATTGGTGGTAAAATGAATACAAATAAAACAGATCCAACGTTGTGACGCAGATTCAAAAAATTAATGAAAACTATTAGTACTTTATCGCATTAATTTGGCATTCAAAATATTTTGAAAATTAATATTAAACGTAGTTTTCTTTAGGTTTCCAATCTACTGAAATACTTTCCAACCTGGTAATCACTTACTAGTGCATGACAAATAGCTTAAATGAAGTTTAATCGGAAGCAAATAGAATTCACTGCCTTATTTATTTTCTCATTCTTCCTGTAATTACAGCTATTCTCTCTCTCTCTCTCTCTCTCTTCTCTCTCTCTCTCTCTCTCTCTCTCAAAGTTATCGTAAAGAATTCTGTAATTATATACAGAGAAATGGAAAATGTAAAGGCTTCTGTTACAGCGGTTAATTGATAAAAATGATCTATTTTACGATGATGGGAAAATGGAAAGGAAATTCAGCTGATTCTTTGGATGGGTAAATACAAGCGAAAGCTCAACACAGAATTTTATCGGGAAAACGAAAATTTAAATATTAATTTAGTAGAGTGAGGAAGTTTTAAAATATTTTGTTGAAGGCAAATTTAAAAAGTCACTAGAACATCACATTATGTATGAGCTTATCGAAGTGAAAAATGCAGATTATTAGCCGCTTTATCAAAGTTTTAGCGAGTCACTCGCAGATGAAGTGATTTCCTCAGACTGGAGGAAGGGCGTATGCGTAGCTCGACTTTAGGGCGGTAAAAAGAAGAATCAGAACTACAGGTTCTGTTACAATGTCTAACATCAGTCATAGAAAAGCTTCTGCAAAATAATATTTTACAGAAATAGCTTACAATTGCTTCTTAAAAATATAACGGATGCTCAATGCGGGTTTAGGCGAGGTAAATCGTGCTAATCTCACTTATTTGATTTTCTCTAACGGTTTATTAGCAAATCACAGCGATGATGAGTAGGGCCAGATTCTAACATTTTTTATAAATTCAATATTGCCAGAACTACCAAGAGAGTAGTTAACTCCCTTATGTGACGCTGAAATTCGTGTTGTTTAAGTTATTTCATGGTATAATTATTACTAAGGAGGTTCTCTTGTAATTTGGAAACTTGGTTATGCAAATTTTGATTTTGTTATTTTAAATGTGGAAAAGAAAGCAAAATTTTTATACCAAAATGCATGTTTTTTATTGAGGGGCAAAGGGCCCCCAAACTTGATTTAGCCCCTGGGCTCCGTAGAGGTTAAATCCGACACTTTTCAGATGCTCGATAAGGCGTACTAACAAACATTAATAAATAAAATTTGAACTCAAAAAGTAACTAAAAATGGATAACTGATCGAGAGAGCTGGTGACTTCAAGCCTCCGGCAAACAATTATTTAATTAATCTTATTACATTATTATAGGGCCTACAGTCAATTGTGGGAGGAAAGTCTTTAAGGATTTTATACATACAAATAATATGTTAATAATAATTCCAATGATATCACTGCAGTGTATGCGATACTTTTCAAAGGAACCATACAAGGCCAGGAATAACCCTAGATTCTGGATACGAATGTTGAAGGAAGATGGCTTGGGCGGCGAGGCCCCATCGAGTGGCCAGCCAGATCACCTGATTTAGCCACATGTGAATTCTAGCTTTGGGCTCATTTGCGTACAAACTCTACACTCCTAGCTTCATCTATCCAAATATGAATGGCCTTGGCCGCAGAATAGATGAACAACTGAAAAGGATCCCACTCGATATGTTCAGAAGAACAATGAAGAGTTTCACAGAGAGAATCCACATATGTATCATAGCGGATGGAGGACTCTTTGAAGATTAAATTACAATTTAACAAAATATTTGTATGAATAAAATTTTCAGAGACTTTTTGTTTGATTTGTTTCACCTTTTGAAAACTTATCGTATAATGTTGTTAACTAAATAGTTGTATGTATAAAATCCTTAAAGACTTTCTCTCTCTCTCTCTCTCTCTCTCTCTCTCTCTCTCTCTCTATATATATATATATATATATATATATCATAAAATTAAAAAAATTCCTGGTGAAAGAAAAGTAAATAGCAAAGCGAATTTAGTGTTTTAATAAGAGAAAAGAATTTTAATTTAAAAAACTTGAATGCGAAAAAGCGAGAGAGAGATGGCTTTGCAATTCATTGCAGAATAAATGTAAAATTCATCCTATTGCGAGAAAGGGCAAATTTCATAACTGGAAAAGGAATAACAGTTGACAAAACTTAATGAAGAAATATAACATACGAGAAATTAATCGCACACACACACACACACACACACACACACACACACACACACACACATACATATATTTGTTATGTTTCGACTTAATTTATTGGTAATCTATGCCTGTTTCGTTTTTTTAAGCGAAAACACAACGTTAGTTAGGTTCTCCGTAGCTTCTATTAGAGGTGAATAAAACAACTTATTACAAAAACTAATCTATTACGTCAATGAGTTTAACACTAAACAAAACTACAATGGAAAAATGAAAATTTGACATTAATGAAATTTGTTAAAATGACATTTGAAACACTAATTCTTATTTTAAGAATTTTAAATTCAGAATTAACATAAGACAGTTGAAATAGAATCGCTAGAATATATTTTAGTTACAAATTTTGTTTTACTATTGACAGTGGTAACTTTCCGTTCTGTGGGATTAAATCCTTGTAGCCAAAATTTAATACATCGCACTCATACTACTATAGTCAACACAAATATATTTTCATACTTTACGTTTTCTTCAGCTTATTTTTAGTTTATTTTTATGTTAGGGGAAACTAAGTCTTTATTTGACTATTTTTATTTTTATCTGAGCCACGCTGGATTTTCTTTCGGGTTTATTCTTTACTTTAAGAATTTGGGAGAGAAATTATAAAATTTTGTTTCGTTTACGTGATAAGATCGTCTGCGATGTTTAAGATCTGAGCTTCTAAATTGCCTGATTCTCTTTTCTAATTTCAATTTCGTTACATTTATGCTTCGTCTTTCTTAAAGAAATTTTTTAATTAAAATTTAAAATCTTCTCTCGAGGATATTCCTCAGGCGAAACCAAAGGATAAACAAAAATAATTTTGAGCATTCATTCACTCTAGAGATATCAAACAACCGTTCTTTTTTTTTTTTTTGGTAACGCGAACGTGATTTAACGCTAACCTGTAGTCATCTTCAACCCAAAGTTTAAAAAAGTAATTTAATGTTTACGTAACATGAAATCCATCTTAAAATTATTTCGTTCTTTCTTTCTACCATTTTTATTTAATTTTGATATTTACACATACAAATTCGTGTCTTTTCAATGAACAATTTTGTCTCTTGGTTAATTTATAACTAGTAATTAATTAATCTTATTACATTCCCCCATATATAACAATATACACACACACATATATATGTTAGTCAATGTGTGAAACCAGTCATTTCACGTGATGCCTAAAAATTTCAGGCATTTTTCGTAATACCTGTGGCCCTTAACCTAATCTACCCTAACCTAACCTTCACAAAGTCATGAATCGCTTAATCGAATTACCCTAAATGTTGAACATTTTTAGGCATTAGGTGAAATGACTGTTTTCACACATTGTCTGTAACATATATATATACGTATATATGTATATATATATATATATATATATATGGTGTCCCAAACGTCCTGTCTATAATATACAACATGATATTAGCTTTTTGGGTAGGACTTCTGGGACACCCTATATATATATATATATATATATATATATATATATATATATATATATATATATATATATATATTATATATATATATTTTATGTAGGAAGGAGGGGGCAAGGGCGAGCGCCCGCAAGGAAGAGCCAAATTTAAGGTCTCTGAGGTCCACGATGCCATTTTATTATTATTTTTTTAATGAATTTTGAAAAAATTGCGTACTGCGTAAGATGTATGTATGTATGTATGTATGTATGTGGTAGTAAAGAATAGATGGAGAAGTGTGTTTGAGAGCACGCTGGACAGCTCACAGGGTAGATGAGACACGGAAAAAAATCAACTAAAGAGGACAGTGACAGAAGAAACGGGAGTTTCAGCACTCCCTGTCTCCTGCCTAACGTCCCTCCTCTCCCGGAGTACTTTTCCCTAACCAAGTGGTGTCTACACTCTCCTCTTACGAGGATATAAATTGTGGATACCAAAATCATGAATCCACTTTTTTTCGTAACAATCAGAAAATGACAGAAAAATGCAATGGTACTTTATTAATTTGGAATTTTATAATAAAAAGAAATAAATATTATTAAAAACGAATTCTGACTGAAAACAAAATCACTAATATAATATTTTATATTTCTTCCTTTTGCAGCCAATACAACAGCCACTCGTTGTAGCACTGATTGAATAAATTTATTTATAGTAGCGTGGGTGATGTTGTTCCAACTTTGATGCGTCACTTTCTGTATATTAGTAAGTTTGTTAGTCCTGTGCTTTCCTTTTTCATATTTGAACAATGTTCATAAGTTCCCAATCAGATAGCTGTTGAAGGCATTCCATTTTGGTCAACACATTCTATTCTTCTTTATACTTCAGATAATTTGCTGAAATATGATAATAAAAACCCCATTCTAATAGACTCTGTCTATTAGAGTGGGTTTTTATTATCATATTGTGACTTTCACGTAGAAAAAGTGAAGTTTTTTTGCATTAATTTGCTGAAAGGTTGACTTGTGTTTTGTGTCTTGTCAGAAAATTAAATTTTGACCCACTAAGCATTGATCAATTGATAAGTTAATACAGTGCGAAACCAATTTCGCAATATGTCTACGCCTATACAAAGCTTTATGCGTGTATCAAGCAAATCTATTTTAGACCCATCTTTTAACATGAATTCCTGTCTGTCTTCAGCAATAAAATCCTTATGAATCGCACTTCATGCTAAAATCATGATTTTTAATATTCAGTTTAGATGTCTGAAGTCAATGTGCGCAATATTTGGGAAGCATCTAATCCCTGAAAGAAATTTACAATTTGCAATATTTTCGAATTAGTTTTTAGTAGTGATGTACCGTTTCCAAAATTTAGCTGATGCCGATGCCGATTCTTTTCCTAGATTTTAAAAAAATCATTTCCCTATATAAATTTTACTAATCTAATGTGAACACTTTCAATTTTCATATTTTTAAGTTCAAACTTTGTTTAAATGCTTTTTATTTATTTCAGTTTTATTAACTGAATACTAATATTTAAACTGGTTTTTCTTATGTTGAACGTATTTTATTTCTTCAACAATACGAGTAAAAGCAACAACAAAATTTTTCATTAAAATTTCAAGGCACTAGTGGCTTTTTGAATAAAAAAAATGGGTATGCAATTTGTGTTCATAAAATTAATAAAATACTTAAAATAAAGTGAACATAATAAGATGGTTTAATATAATAATTATAAAGTACAATGTAGAATTATTATTAATATAGAGGAGGAGATTACAACAGTTTATAATATTTAGAGATTAGCTAGTAAGAGAAAATTTATGGGTAAGTTATTAAGCTTTGCCTTTTTTGTAAATGTAAAATATACTGAATTTATACTATTATTATACTTTGAAATAAGTACGTATAAATGATCGTAAATGATGTCTTTTTTTGTATGTTCAATTTTCTATGAATATAGATTTTGTTTTGTAATGAAAATTTTAAAATTTCAAAGAATCGGTAAGAGGAATCGACTAAATTTGGCTGATGCCGACGCCGATGCCCAAAAAATGGCCGATTATGCCGATCACTCGGTACACCACTTTTTTAGTGATCTTTCAGACATTCCTTTATATTTCTGCAATAAACCCAGATTAATGTAAATCCAAACTCATTTTACACGAAATTTTGTTTACTCTCCGCTGAGTCGTCAGGATGGAAGAGTGGATAATGGTCATGGCTACACAACAATGACAGCTTCAGGAACGAAAGGTTTCAGTCTTGCCTAGGTAATATCGAAAATTTGTCGTATATTCTAATATAGTTAGAGCTAAGTCGTAATGTTGTTGCAACATGCACATAGGTTAACATATAAGAACTAAACACTGTAAATGAAGGTTTACTATATGAAAGGAAATTTCATTGGCATTTCCTCAGATAGATGTGCCTCATATTCAAATATGGTGGCCTTGCGTTATATACAGTATATGAGCTTATAAGCTTAGAACATATAAAACCTGAATAAATATTATGCCATGGAGGCCTCTAGAACAGGGATATCCAACCTTTATGGGGGAACTGAGATACTCTTAAATTTTGGACAAGAAGAGTGATCTACCTAGTCCTGCCCTACCCAACCTCCCTCTACCCCTCTTTCCCTGTTTTTTTCCACTGCCATTATTTTGGCTGTATGCTGAATTGTAAGAAAGAACAAAATTACAAACTTTTCAAAAAAGAGAATATATATTAATTTTTAAAATCTTGTTAATATAAATTAAGCACACAAACTGTAAATTCAGTGTGTGCCTACCTTAGAATTTAATGTGGAGTCTGGCACTCCATTTTCATAGTTATTGCAATTTTGAGGTACTACCCATTTCTGTGTTACGATCAACTAAAAAATGCTTGGTGATTGACCGGTTTGGTACCTCTATCCTAGAAGCACCTTAATTGTCAAAAACCAAGTCCGGATTTAAAAAAAAGTCTCAATTAGGCCTATAGGTGGACATGCAACCATCACAAGCTAGCCCAGGAAGGTTCACATATAAGTTATATTTTCGAGCGAATGAAATTATCTGTCATGAATAATGTAATCGGTTTCTATCTCAGATTTTTCAAGAATATTTCGTTTATAAATGCCAATTACGGGTGATTTACTCGTAAAAAGAGATACGAATTCATGAATATAAATTCGGTTTCTATTCGTGAAATGTTATCGAATGAATTAAAAGTAAAATTTTATCGTGCCTTTTTTGCAATTAAACCAGGACACGAGTCGTAAAAATTTAACAAGCGGTACGGCCGCAGATTCAAGTGTAGCAGCGTCGCAGACCGATAGACCTAAGGTGGGAGAAGTGCGTTGATGAGAGCGCGGAGGAAGGGCGTACCCCTTCCGCAAGGGGGTTAACAACCAGAACGATTTATTAAAAAAAATTAACAACCAGTACGTACCGCCCTCAACTCAAGCTCTGAATTAAACTCCTAACCACGCATCTTCGAAGACCAAATTAAGAGTCAGATTAAATATAATTGAAGGTATTAATAATTTTCAGGTTTGAAACGTAAAGTCGGTTCGATAGAATGAATTCGCGCACGTTCTAATAATTTTATTATGACGTGCATAAAAGATTGCAGTGTGGTGCATGCCTGCGATTTCTGTCACTGATGCATTAATGAATTATGGCTTAATTAAAATTAGATCGTAGTTGCTTTCATAAGTAATTGAAATCATCCAGAAAACGAAGAATAAACGCTAAAAGCAATTTCTCTCCTAAAATTAGTTAATAATGAACAAATTTTGCTTATTTATAGTCTTTTACTGAAGGTAATTATTAATTATATCTCTGATTTGGGTTTGAATTTATAATTTCTATTTTACTTTAAAGAACAGCGCATTACTATTTATTCTGAAACGTCGGTGCTTCTCATAAATACCTCATTTCTTTTTGAAGCTTTCCTATCGCCATGAAATACTTAAAGAAGAGAACAAAAAGTTTACGGCAAATTAGAAAGGTTAAGAGTTCAAAGTTCAGTGGTTATCGCTCAATTTTTTACTTTTTTGTGGAATTATATAATAATTATTATATTAATAATTATATATGCTGTATATATAATGCACTGCTGTTTTTGCTTATTTCACAGGTTGAAACATATTCATCAGTGTGCTGAAGATTACTTGTCCGTCAGTGCTACCATCCTAACCAGTGGGAATTGACCTACAATGGCTTCTAAAAGGAGGACAAGACTGGGGACATTCACACATATGAGCAACCTAATTGGAACTGGTAGAGAGTTGTTGCCCTCTGAACTCCCAACTCTGCGAGACGTTCTGAAATATGGGCTACTGCTAAGAGAACAAAGTGGTGAGGATGTGAGAAACTACCCAGCAGCCAGTCTTGCAAAGGACATTTACCCTAAAGTGCTTGAAAAGTGGGAACGAGCAAACAGTTATTTTGTAGCCCCCGTTGTAAATTCACGAGTCACAATCTTAAACAAGATCCAAGAGAGCTGGGAGCAGGCCAAAAACATATCTCTTGGGAGAGGAAAGCTACATGTCAAAGAGGCTTTCATTGCAAAACTTGACAAGCTTTTTGACATCCTCAGTTGCAAGTGTAAAATTGTTCTCTGCTCTGAATTTGGCTGCCTTGTAGATGCTGGTTGCAAAACGAAACTCACATTAACTGTACATGCCCTAGGGAGATGAAGATCCCTGTGCAGGAACTTGCTTTCATTAAAGGTCAGAGAGACAAGTCTGGTTCTATTGGACCACATCAGATTGGCTTGCCAGATCAACCTGAGCACAACAGACAAGTCAAAAAGCAGAAGCGGCAAGAAGACGAAAGAAGAAGGCTTGCTGAATATAAGCAGACAAGTAAGCAGGATGTTTCAATGCCATCAAATGAAATAATTTTCTCTGATGATGAAAATGAAGAACAAATAGCTGATGCTCAAGATGGAAAGGATGGAAGTTATGAAGTGACATTAGAAATACCAAGCACGTCTTCAACTTCCAATAAAAAGCCAGAGTACAACACATTAGAAATACCTAATGTTGCTATGCAGATGCTGGCTTGATCACTGAAGAAGACAAGAGACTTGTAGTTGATCACAATAAAGTCAAGAGGGCCCAAGAAAAAGTTATGAGATCCCTGGATCAGGAATTTGATGATCTTTGTAAGAAGGGTGAAATTGACTGTATCTTCTTTGACGGCCGTCAAGATACAACTAAAGTTATGCTGAAAGCAGACAATTCAGATCGTCAGTTCCCCAGCATCATCAAAGAAGAGCATTATTCTGTGTGCAGTGAGCCAGGTGGAAGATATCTCTACCCTTCACTCCTGAGAAAGGCTCAACGAGAAAAAAACCTGCTGAAGTTATTGCTGATAATCTTGTAGATTTCATGAAGAAGAAGGGCATTGATAAAAGCCTGCAGGCCATTGGAGGTGATTCTACAAATGTTAACACTGGCTGGGAGGGTGGTTCCATGCATTGGGTAGAGGTCAAGCTTTGCCGTAAGCTGATCTGGTTGGTTTGTGCCCTCCACACTAACGAGTTACCCCTGCGACACTTGATCACAGCACTGGATGGGAAGACCTTGTCTAACAACAAGTGGACAGGTAACATTGGCAAGATGCTAGACACTGCAACCGAACTTGAAAGTGATCCTTCATTCACCAAACTCTCAATTGGAGAGCCTCTTACTTCACTGAGTGACAATGTCGTGAAGGATCTCTCTACTGATCAAGCGTACGGGTATAGGATCACACAGGCCATAAGGACAGGAGAACTTCCCACAGATCTGGCCCTTCTTGAAATTGGTCCAGTGAGCCATTCAAGGTGGCTGACAACAGCAAACAGGCTTTGTCGCATATGGGTTTCAAAACATGGCCTTAAAGGCAAAACCCTCAACAACTTAAGACTGATAGTGGAATACATTGTTGGTGTGTACTACCCCTGTTGGTTCAACATCAAAGTAAAACACTCTTGGTGGAAGGCCCACGCCACATCTTGTTTCAGCTGCGGCTAGTTAGGCTGCAAAAGAAGGCTGTAGTGGATGCTGTTTTGCCAACCATCAAGCGCTCAGCATGGTATGCATTCAGCGAAATGATAATCCAGACACTCTTGTGCTCAGATGACAGTGAGGAGAGGAGAGCTGGTGTCCAAAAGATTGTTGACATGAGGGGTGGAGATGATGACACACTTGGAGATCTTTCTGTACGTCCCAGGAAGACACCTTCCATCAACCCCAGTGCTTCTTCCGTGTTGGAGCTGACAGACTGGTCTGACGGGGTATTTGAACCTCCTTTGACATGTAAACTGACTACAGCGGAAGTAAAGAAGTTCTTTGACAAGCCTATGCAAGTTCCACAGTGGCCCTGTCATGCTCAGTCAATAGAGAGGTGTGTGAACAAGTCACAGAGGCAGCAGGCAGGGTGTATACACATGAGAAACATGAGGGCTATATCAGAGGCCAAGAAGCAAGTCGGCGGCTGATGTCCAAGAACGAATCAAAGCAAGACTTGATGAAACTTGTTGTTTAAATATTTTTTTTTACTGATGTCATTACTTTCTAATGTTGTTTTATGATTACAAGGATATGTTTTATGATTACTAGGATATGTTTTATGCAGAGAAACTAAAATTTTTATAGCATTACCTGACATTTTGAGAAGCTAAAATTAATAAATGTTGTTTTCCGAGAGCAATTTATGGGCTTTTAATCAAACGTAGATTTACCAAGCTAAGTGTTGAGCAATCACAAAAATAATAGCAGATTTGAATTCTTCACATCCAAAAACATTTTTAAAACCCCTCAGTGAAGGAATTGGCAAAAATTAATTTTCACCTCCCAAATTGACACACCCTACTGTAGTATTTACGCATTTGAGAAGACAGAAATAGATCGATTTGAGAATTTCCCTTTTGAGTTCCTTATGTCCGTATACGAGTTACATTTAGAGAAAATTTTGAAGCGATGACGTCACGCGGTCCTCATGTCCTTTTATGAGATGTATTTGAGGGGAATAGGAGTAGGTTAGGTTAGGTTACTGGGAGTCTTCATGAACCTTTATGAGTTATATTTAAGGGTGGTGTAACCTCTCGGGGATTCCATAAATACACATGGATTCCAAGGGCGAAACCTGCAACCCGGAATCAGCCCGCCCACTCCCACGCGCCCCACGCACGACCGCGCTCCAGCCCGCACGCCAGCCAGCAGCGTCTTATTCATGCCCACATCCTTCCCGGTCGTACGACATCGTTTTCAGCGCGTTTACGGTCCAGCTCCTTAAATATAAAGAGTTGATTTGTTTCTTCATGCATGGAACATCGCTTTCATGCGTTAGGGTTCTGCATATATATATATATATATATATATATATATATATATATATACTAGTAAATGTATCCCAGAATAAAAAAACAAGTATGTTGATCTGACGCCGACAAGTATCAAAGCTTCAAGATTTTTTAATGGTTAAAGAATAGAACCAAAGCCTAATAGACCTATACGAAGACATGTAAGGTCTCAAAAAATACAGCAGATAATTATAATGAGCATTGAGCATATCATCTTCTCGTGAGATAGAAGAAAGATTGATTTTTCTAGCATAAAAATTGAAATAAAATAATAATAATGTTTTAAAGGAAGAAGATTTTTTGCTTTAATAAACGTTTTATAGAAAATATGGAGGAAAATATTAAATTTCTTTTTTAGCCAAATTGCATTTTACATTTAGTACGTGGGTAACTATTCTATTTCAGATAGAGCCGGTTAAAATTTGATTAATCTAATTATTTATTAACGAGATAGTCTAAT
This sequence comes from Bathynomus jamesi, assembly GCA_023014485.1. Taxonomy (NCBI): domain Eukaryota; kingdom Metazoa; phylum Arthropoda; class Malacostraca; order Isopoda; family Cirolanidae; genus Bathynomus; species Bathynomus jamesi. The sequence goes on along the minus strand of JAJOZX010007424.1, from coordinate 158,361 downwards.
TACCAGTCTAACTCTCTAATGCTGACTGGGTCGAATACATACCGTTTCAAATACACGCATTTAGACTTAACCCTACAAAAACATTCGGCGCCAAAGGGTTAAGTATCATCATGAGTGTTATTTTATACCCATTAACGTAATTGCTATTAAACACATTGTATAGTTAAAATATTATTGGGGAATATGGCAAAACACCTAAATTTAAGTATGCTTATCGTCGATAAATAATCGTTATTCGCTGTGAACATATTGAAGATGCTAATGAAGATTTAACACAAAAGAAGAATGTTTTAATAAATAATTTTAATAAAAAATAGAAACAAAATTATTAATTTAATTTCAGTTAAAATAATTTTACTTTATCAAGGGAGATTGATTAATTTTTACCCATATCAAAAATTACATGTAAACTTTTTATGCATTCATAACGTGTTTATTTATGGCATCAACTTCAAGAGCGTCGGAGTCACTTGGGGAGGGGACCATAAATGTTCTCACTTCTGGCTCCCCCCTGCTGCCGATACCGGGAACGCAGACCCGGGCAGCGGAGCTGGATCTGCTACCTCTCATTCAAAATCTTCTGGGCCTCTGCCCAATTCACTTTTCATAAACTTCTTCAACATTTGTGGCCTTTTCTCAAATTTTCAATCTGTTGAACACCACCTCTCCTCCTCTAAACCTCATCTTTTTTTCCTCACTGAAACTCAGGTGTCTGGGACGACTGACAGCAACCTCTTTTCTGTACCCTATCACTTTCGCTATACTCAATTTCACTCCAAAGGTGGATGTTGCGTATATGTACGTAATGATCTAACTTATTCTCGTATTCTAGAACTCGAATCTTCCGAATTTCATACCCTCTGGCTACGGTTAACATACCAATCTCAAACTAAATATATCTGCGTTGTCTACCTTTCACCTAATTCTACTGACTATCCAAAATTCGTTGACTACCTCACTTCCAAAGTGGAATACATTCTATCCCGTTCTCCTTTTGCTGAAATCTCCATTTTAGGAAATTTCAATGTTCACTACCACCTGTGGCTTTCCTCCCATTTCACTAACATCCCTGGTGAACTAACTTACAACTTTTCTATCCTAAATGACCTAGAGCAGATTGTGTAGTGTCTAGCATTATGAATTTATTTCTCACCCCTCATCTTTCTTCATACTCTGACAAACATTTTTCTCTGTTGGGCTCCTCCGACCACAATCTTATATATGTTGACTGTACTATCGCTCCAATTCAGCCTTTGAATCCTCCCAAGGGGAGGAGCCTCTGGCACTTCGGCACCAGTGATTGGGAGGCCCTTAGGCAGTACTTCTGTGATTTCCCATAGAATGATTACTGCTTCCGTGGCAGGGGCTCTTCCGAGTATGCTGAACGCATCACGGAGGTGATTCTTTCAGGCATGGAGATGTACATTCCATATTCTATTCCTACTACTACCTACTAAGGAAAAAAACCTTGGTTTGACTTTACTTGTTCTAATGCTATCTACAACAGAGACGAGTCTTTCAGAAGGTACTGTCGTCATCCAACTCCTGTTCAGAATCGTGCAAAATCTGTTCTTCGACCCGCCAAAAATTCCTTCATTCGTCGAAAATGTGAAAACCTCTCATTCTTTTCACTCTTTCTGGGATCTAGCTAAGAACCTCTCCAACAACTTTACTTCCTCTTCTTCCCCTCCTCTTTTCTATTCCGACGGCTCATTTGCCGTCTCTTCTCCTGACAAAGTTGAACTCTTCGCTCAAACTTTCGCTTCCAACTCAACCACGGACGATTCCGGTGATGTTCCTCCATCTCCTCCTCCCTCTGATTTTATTATGTCTGAAATTATGTCTGAAATAATAATAATAATAATAATAATAATACAAATGACAGAACAGTGGGAACATCCAGTAAGATTCGGGGAATTGTTGAGGCGAATGGCCTTTGATTCCACCAGTTCATTTAGAGCTGTGTGAATTGAGCAATCCCACACGTGAGAAGCATACACCAAACAGGGAAGGACAAATCTCTGAGAGGAGAGGAGACTGCGAAACGGGCCCAACACACCTAACCTCTTAGAAAATGTTTCCGAAAAATTGTATATGTGAACTTTCCAGGAAAGGTCACGAGAAGAAGTAACACTAAGAATGTTAGGTGAAGAGGAACGATTGAGTTGTGTATTGTTGAAGCTAAGGGGATAATCGTATGAAAATTGTGACGAGTAGAGAGATGCAGGAGCAGTGTTTTGAGGCATTGAAAGCCAAGATTTTCTCTGCCCCAATCAGAAATAGTAGAAGGATCAGAGGTCAAGTGTGCTATAACCGTCTCACGCGAAGATAATGATATGCGCATTATCTGTTGTATTTTTTGCGGCCTTGCATGTCTTCGTATAGGTCTATTAGGCTTTGGTTTTATTCTTTAACTGTTAACGAAATCTCGAAGCTTTGATACTTGTCGGCGTCAAAGCAACATACTAGCTTTTAATTCGTATATCATTTAGTCTTTCTGTTCTTATTATTAAATTTTACATCCATTATATACTCTTTGTGGGATACATTTACTTGTATATATATATATATATATTTTAGTGGCGGACCGGATATCCGCATCCGCACTTCTGACTGAGGATGTTATGCGGATATTACCTCTAATAAATTATGCAATTTACAATTAAATTAGCTTATAAAGTAGCTTATAAGGCCCAGTCATGCACATTTTATGTAAAGTATTAATTAATTATTAATGAACAAACAAATATATAAACCTCAAAATATAAATACGTGGTAACACAGGAAATTGAATGAACTTGTTTCATTGAATTTTGTGTGGCTGAAACTCTTGAGAAAGTTATCATTTTTATCATAATGAAAACATTAATATTAATTTTAATTCTTATGCATTGCCTGCCATAATAGTAATATCACGAAATTTGAAAAATTGTGTCATATATTCATAATTCTATATTATATTGATAGATTAACTAAATATCCGCATCCGCATCCGCGGATATTGAAATTAAAAATCCGTATCCGCATTCGCAGATGTTGAAAAACTGACATCCGGTCCACCACTAATATATATATATATATATTAGCAGAAGCCTGACACATGAGAGCGATGTTCCCTGCATGACCAAACAAACCATCTCTTCATCTTTAAAGATCTGAACCGTAAACGCGCTCAAAACGACATCGTGCGACCAGGGCGGCTGTGGGCAAGCAGAAGACGCTACAGAGCGGCGCGTGGATTCGTCGTGGGTGTGTGGTCATGCGTGGGGGTCGTGGGTGTGAGAGCATTATAATGAGGAATACGAAAATTGTAAATATTAAAATTCTATAAAAAAATACCTTTACTCTCCACAAAAGTCCAAAAGAATACTTCAGATTCTTTTTTATCAAAATAATTCCCCTCCTCTCCTCTCCATCTTCCTCCGTGTTAATAAAAAAGTCATCAATTTGTGGTAAGTATAAATTTATTAAGAGTTTTTTCATTACAGCAAGTTTTCCTTTATATATTATCCAAATGTTGTTATTCGTTTTTATTTATTTCTATCTTATTTTATATATTAATATAGAAGTAAATCTTAAGTAGTGGCCTATATTGGTCACTCGAGGATCTTTCGGGCCACCTGGGATGGAATGTATCAATTTTTTCCAATAAGAAGTTAAGTAATATACTTTGCGATTCCGAACTTCTCGCTCACCTCAAGGACGTATCTGGGTCAAGTAAGCGGGATCTAAGGCACTGTTTCCCAACCGGGTGCCGCGAAATTTCATGAAAATGAAAAAAAAATTACCAGTTTAAAATTCAAAAGTACTGAACATATGCAAATTTCAAATTAGACAAAACATTCACAATTTATTACGTCCAAACGAAAATTGTACAGAATCAATTTGGAGCTACATGTTGGTGAAGAGGGGGATTCGATGTTGAACCGTGGGAGACGAAAATCTTCCAAGATGACACGAAAGAAAAACAGATAACAATGGAGTGCCTTCATCTACAAAAGTTTGGGAACCACTACACCGGTCACCTATATACTTAAACCTAGATATACAGAGAACTTCTACAAATATTCACACACACACACACACACACACACACACACACACAGAGTGAGAGGTTTGTCTAAGCCTTTTGAAATGAATTTTTTCTTGTTCAAAATTAAAATTAAATTAATTCATGAACGATTAATGCGAATATAGTCTCTAAAAATAATTTTTTCTTGTCTAGAATATATAATTTTCAAGTGAATAAATAAATAAATAATAGAACAGAAATTAATGCGAATAAAAATAAACGTTATGTATACACAGTATTTAATCATCGATGCATTCATAGTTTAAGTATAATATATATATATATATATATATATATATTAATGATGTATTGATTCCAAAATTTTGCCGATGCTGATGCCGATTCATGAAAAACTGCCGATACCGCTGCCGATGCCGATTCTTTGCCTATGTTTTAAAAAATCAATTCCCATCATAAATTTTACTAATCTAATGTGAAAACCTTCAATTTTTTTATATTTTTACATTTCAAATTTGTTTGTTCACTATTATTAGTAAGTATAGCTCCCTCCACAATATATAGCATCAGAATTTGTTACTTATATACCGTAGCTACTGTAAAATGATGTAAAAAAGTTTTATTACTCAGTAAAATGATAAAGTAATTTTATTTTAGTTTCATAAATTGAATACCGATATTTAAATTAATTGTTTTTCTTTGTATTGAACGTATTTTCTTTCTTCATCAATGCAAACAACAACAAAATATTTCATTAAAATTTGAAGTCCCTCGTGGTCCATTTGAATAAAAAAATGGATATATAATTTGGGTTTATAAAGTTATTAAAATACTTAAAATGAAGTCAACATAATAGGATGGTTTAACATATATAAATTAGAAAGTACAACTTAATATATTTATTATTAATATTAATATAGATTAGGAGATTACAATAGTTTATAATATTTAAAGATTAGGTAGTTAGAGAAAATGTAAATTTATGGGCAACTTATTAAGCTTTTCTTTCTTCGTGAATGTAAAACATTTTAATATAATTACACTTCGGAACGAGCATAAATTATCATAAATAGAGTTTTTGTCTGTTGAATTTTCTATAAATATAGATTTGGCTTTGTAGTGAAAGTTTTGAAATTTCAAAGAATCGGTTAAGAGAATCGGCTAAATTTTGCCGATGCCCACAAAATGGCCGGTTCTTCCGGTACTGATGCCGATTAATTGGTACACCACCTAATATATATATATACACTCGTATATATATGTATTAGGTATTACTTAAAATTTAAGTACTCAAAACTTGATACTCATACCTTAATTCAAAATTAATTTTTACACTTTTGATTGTAAAGAACCTTAAAAGCGTGTATATATATATATATATATATATATATCTATATATGCACACACACACACACACACACACACACACACACATACACACATATATATATATATATATATATATATATCTGACAAAAGTAAATAGATACCTTCAGTTTTTCCTTCAGTTTTTAATTTGATAATAAAAGTCAAGAAATAACAAATGTATTTAATCATTTAATTGATGAGTTTTGCCATTTGTTCTTGAGGACAACCATCGTGGTGTTTATTTATTTTTGTCAACCCTCTGTATATATATATTATTGCTGTAGCGGTTGTCATTTTTCATAACTCTGCGGTTGCGAAGCTTACAAATAGAGCTCCGCGCGGTTGCGGTTATGTACCCTATAACATCATATTATTACTTAAGAATAAACAACACAATAAAATATCGCGTTTTAGCCACTTTTCACAGTCTACAATATAATGACTATAATCTAAACTGCAAAAAGTGTTTCCAGGATGCTGGACGAGGACCCAACGAGCTTTGCATCCTACTTTCCCCAACCACCGCCCATTCGAAAGTGGTGTATATAATTATTATATATATATATATATATATATATATAATACACACACAGGGGTTAGACAAAATAATATGAACACACGCCGATTTCACCGGTTATATATATATATATATATACACAGGGGTTAGACAAAATAATATGAACACCCGCCGATTTCACCGGTTATCTTTACGGACTGCTCAGACACAAAGTAAACGGTCAAATGACTGGCAAACCTATTTAAAGGCGGAACAGAGTGTATACGTCATGTTATAACCCTCACGTTGTTTTTACAGATCTGAGTGAATTAACTTATGAATTAGCAGTTATGAAAGACCTGTCAGACTTCCAAAGAGGGCAAATTGTCGGAGCGCGGATGGCTAGTGCATCGGTGACGAAAACCGCTCAGATGTTCAATGTATCCAGAGGAACTGTCTCTATGGTCATGTCTGCATACCAAAACCATGGAAAGACAAGCACCGACAAATGCAATAGTGGACGCAAGAAGAAGCTGTGTGATCGAGACCGCCGGGTGCTAAAGCGCATTGTGACAAAGAACCATAAGACCACAGCTCCAAAAGTGACTGCAGAGCTTAACCAGCATCTTGCAAGCCCGGTATCGACCAGAACTGTACGTCGCGAGCTCCATGGAGCTGGATACCATGGGAGGGCTGCAATTGCCAAACCCTTCCTTTCGCACATCAACATTGAGCGGCGCAGAAAATGGTGTAATGACCATAAGAATTGGTCAATGGACCGGTGGAAGAATGTAGTCTACTCCGACGAATCCTCCTTTACGCTATTTCCATGTTCCGGTCGAGTTTACGTCTGGAGAGAGCCTAAAGATGCTTATGACCCCGACTGCCTGACCCCAACCGTTAAGCATGGAGGCGGATCTGTGATAGTTTGGGCAGCAATATCGTGGAATACTCTTGGCCCAGCTGTAGTACTGCATGGTAGGGTTAACACCCAGGTCTATCTGTCAATATTGGCTGACCAGGTCCATCCCATGGTCCAAACGCTGTTTCCCAATGGCGGCGCCGTCTTCCAGGATGATAATGCACCAATCCACACCGCTGGGGTCGTTAAAAACTGGTTTCAAGAGCATGTTAGTGAAGTAGAACGCTTGGATTGGCCTCCACAATCCCCGGATCTTAACATTATCGAGCATCTGTGGTGTCAGTTGGAGCAGCAGGTCAGAAGCCGATTCCCACCGCCGGTCTTTGGAGGAACTGGAGCAGGGTTTGCTCGAAGAATGGCTCAGGATTCCTCTAGCCACTGTCCAAAAGCTGTATGAATCAATTCCCCGACGCATTGCCGCTAAAGGAGGACCAACTCCATATTAAGAACAAAAACCGCCATTTATCAAGGTGTTCATATTATTTTGTCCAACCCCTGTATGTATATATATATATATATATATATATACACACTATTTAATCCTTATATTTAAATTGAATTGCTGGAGACAGTATTTAAAAAATAAAAGTTTTTCAGCCTTGTTCCCCTTCAGCCTATTTCTTTTTTTATCCTAAATGATCCCTGCTCCACTAAATAATTGTTCACTAGGAACACTTGAGGGAGGACATCCAAGGTATGTCCGAGCCAGTTTGCTCAAATTTTTTTGTTTCTTTTGATTTGACCTCCACCATGCCAAAGCATCATCTTGTCCAATCCTTTTCTCTTTGTGATATTTCTGATATTTCTGTGAAGGTTGCCTAATTTCTAATAAAAAAAATTTAGTGTTTTTTATCTTTTTTTATCAACAGTAATTATACATCATCATTGCTTTATTAAATATAATTAAAATAATGCTTTTCTAGCCACCTAGCGTTAATAAATGGAAGTTATTACACAATGTATCTGTCCATCCAGTCCAAGTAGCAATTCTAGACATGTTGCCATTAGGGCGTAGCAAACTTTTACTTTTTTGCAACCTTGAGTGAAAGCATGAGGCATGACAGGAACAGCATTTGGCGACGTTTATAGCATTAATAGCCATTGCACTAGCATTTATAGCATTTGGTTGCTCTCGTAAGAAGATATCCTAAAACAACCGCAATAACCGCACTGATAAATGCGGTTGCGGACAACCGCTACATCACTAATATACAGTGCACTTGCTAAAATAAAATGTGGTTCCAATAATCATGATATAGTGGGCCATTAGGTAGGTGTGGCTCAATGTATCCCGACAGTAGCATGGGTGCAAAATGGACGAGTGCAATGCAATTGCAAATGTTGATCAATGTTGCATAAGTTATACAACAAGGGGATGCTGCAAGTGTTATGCAACAAGGGGGATGCTGCAAGTTGCTATGCAACAAGGGGGATGCTGCAAGTTGCAACAATGGGGATGGGAATGTTGCAAGATGTTATGCAACAAGGGGGGAATGTTGCAAGCTGTTATGTAACAAGGGGGAATGTCGCAAAATGTTATGCAGCAAAGGGGAAGGGGAATGTTGTAAGAGCAACGAGGGGTTATGCAACGTGGAGGCGGAGTTATCCCCCAAGAGAAAGAGAGAGGAGAAGGAGAGAAAGGAAGAGAGGTGTTCGCCTGGCAGGAGCCAAGCGCATATTAAGACGTCAGTCGAGTGGCCGTTGTCTTAATATGTTCCTAATCAGCCAGTTGGCTTATCTGGCTGAGTTGCCAGTTTGCACTATTTATTTAATTAAAGCATATATTCTGGCTTAATCCGCCAGTTGGCTTAGAAGGCTGTGTTGACAGATTGCCCTATTTATTTAATTAAAGCATATATTCAAACTCTCCGCCAGTTGGCGTATCTGGCGGAGTTGCTAGTTTGCGCTATTTATTTAATTAAAACATATATTCCGACTTAACCCGCCAGTTGGCTTAGAAGGCGTAAATGGCTCGTTCAGGTGTACAGGTTGAGTTGCCAGATAGCGCTATTTATATAGTTAATGCATATATTCTGGTTTAGAAATCCGCTTTAGAAGCCAGCCAATTGATATAATTAAATGCCGTGTACAACCAAAAAAGAATAAAATAAAATACCATTACATCATTCTGTTTATTTAGGCGAATTAATGGAAATATATAGAAATAAATATACAATGGAATATATATGATCAAAAATAATAATAGCATACGGACGATGATATATAATAAATATACAATGGAATATATATATGATAAAAAATAATAATAGCGTAAGAAACACGAACGGGAAATATATAATAAAAATATACAAAACGTTGTATTATCAATATGTTAGTACAGGAAAAAAAAAAAAAAAATATATATATATATATATATACATACAGTTATATTAATAATTAAATATATTGAAAATAATAATATATGAAACGTATAATCAAATGCATATTAGTACAGAAAATATATATATATATACATATATATATATATATATATATACACAATTAAATAAATAAATATACATCCTTTATGTTCTACGGTGCAAAACGCAAAACTCACACGTAATAGAGTCTACTTCACATCGATATTACTTTGTACTACGCGGTAAAACCGTCCAAGCAACACTTCACCGTTTAACTGATACGGATGCATATACTCGACATAAATGGCTTTCATATCGTTCAATACTATTTTTGTGCCCACTTTACATTCGGTTGGCAAGTTATCTTTAAACACGGCTAGAATACAATCAAAAGCACGCATGTTAACCACATCATTATTAAATACAAGTTTATAAACACGCCTTTCCAATCGAGGGTTTTTTCTTACCGTCCAGAGCTTTTAAATCGTGAACTCTTCTTCACTCTGCATAGCGGCAATTGAAATAATCTTCCAAGTCGTAACGACAGCTATTCATTATGTAGAGGTACAGGCAAGTATAGTATAGTACAGGCAAGAGGTACAGGCAAGTATAGGCAAGCTCTGCCCTGTACCGCTCAAGTACTTTGTACCAAAGTTCAGGATATTTCGAAGAATCTAAACCTTTTAAATATGCATCCAGCTCTAGACCATTCTCGCCTTGTTCATTCCTACATTCGATAAATCCGTCGAGCAGAGCGGTGTATGCATATTCAAGAACCGTGTCAAAATAAATCATATCCGTAACACGGGCGTCCAATATAAGCTTCAGTTTGCGGAATCCGACGATTTCAAACATTCTGTCGAGGATGAAACGGTTTCGCGTAGGGACAAGAACGTTATTATCAAAAGCATTCTTCCACATTGGTCGTATATCAAGACATGGCTGTTCGTTATTTATACACAACGTGCAAACAACGGCATAAGAGGGGGCATCACTAATCTGCTCTCTTCTTGTAACTACACCTGCAGGTATTTTATAACGGTCCTCTTCCCACTTCTCAACTATCACGAAGACTCTATTCATCTCCTCAACACTTAAATAAATAACATTACGTTTACCAGAGTTTGCTTGCCTGCAAATCGTTTCAAGTGCATAGTTAATGGTGCCGGTTTCACGCCTGAACACGCGCAATGACTTCGTCACGGAGACATCGTACGAGGCGTTGAGAACTTCTCAAAGGAAGTTTCATCATATTCGCACGTCCACACGGTTCAAGCTCTGAGATGACTATGAGCCACAGGTGGACGGATCGGCTCGACGGGCGGAGTGAGTCACGCTGGTGAAACGTGTACGGGTTTGTTCGAACTCGTGTATTTCGTGAGGTACACGGGTGGGCGGCTCGCTGGGGGGAGCGCGTCACACTGCTAAAGCGTGTACAGGCTTGTTCGAACACTTGTGTTCTTGGACAAACAGAATTTTCCACTACATGAAACAATACCGGCTTTAACGTTTTATCACTCACCAGACGTTCATTCCCACAAACTAAACATCTTCACAATCCGGTGCACTATTTGAGAGAAACATATGCCCATATTTATCCTTTTTGTTTAACAAGCGATACTCGTCTCTAAAGTTTGTTAAAAATTCACATAGCCCATTAGCCACAACCTCACTACAAACCTCGTCATGATATATATTAATATAGTGGTAAAAATACTTAAGATTTTCCATGATGACAAGATTTACATTCTCAACCGTAGGGTACGAGTAGTCGGTATGGTGCAACATGACATAATATCGCTTGTCACACCACTCATCAACAAGACTCACTATCCATAACCGTTGATTATCTTCTGAACATGTTGCTTCTTCTACTTCGCGGTATATGTGAGCCTTTATAAGGGTTAGGTCTATAACATACTTCAATACATCGTCTGTACTACGAAATCCTACAATGCTCTCGCCAGAATACCCGTAGAGTATTTGAACATCTTGGTCCTTCGCACGGCTCAATGTAGCCTTAAAATTATCAAAGGAGGGGGGAATAGGGAGTTTTTCAGTATCCGCCACATCTTGGCACTTTATCAAATACCACTTCATAAATGTTGAACACGCAATATTACTATTTTTCTTCTACGCGGGAGAATACACGTCTGAGCTCAAGGGTATGCAGAGGTCAACTGAGCACGCAGGGATAGAGATATGCTCAGGTAGCGGCAGGACTCATGTTGCCGATCTTACAGTGGGCGGGGCTTAGCTTTTTACTGTACACACACACGCACGCACGCAAAGGAGAAAATGAAACCTTAATTGGAGCAAATATACGTGATAAATAAACATATCAATACACATATATATAAATACAATCAAGGATTAAGGTAGCCAAAGGGTACGGTATTATAGGTACCAGGCACCTGGTAGCGTTTTCTATAGGTGTTACGGCATACCTTCGTGCCCCTAAGTTCCTTCACATACCCCAGTTTCTGCGCCCGAAAATTGTGCGTCCCCACAGTCAGTTGGGGTAGCTGGTCACCCTCATCTTCCAAGCACACTAGTTCCTTCAACGAGTCAAAGTTAACGACTCGACGGTTCGCATGGTTAAGCGTGATACCCTTAGCCTTCACGATATACTTCGTATCATCCCACACCCTCACCCGTACCCCATAGGTTTTTGGCCCTGTTGACACAAACGAGTCTGCGTATGCACCATCACCATACTCATCCTTGATTTCGTCAGTTAGCTCTGCGAGGAACTCCGGGAAGCTCGGGACATTGCGGGTAGCAAACATTTGCGAAGCTGAGCATCTCGGAGGTAATATATATATATATATATATATATATATATATATATATATATACACCGAAATAATCACGATGGAAACAGACAATAATTAAAAACATGATGGGGTTAATTTTTACGTTGTAGAAAATTCAGAATAAAGCTAGGTTAGACTAACAGCAAATTGTAACCATAAGCAGATATCCTGACAGTTTTCAAAAGTAAGATTAGCTGGGTGCGCTATGCTCCGTCTGCCTGCAACGGGTCTCGAACCCGCAGCCAAATCTTAATAGTTTTTAATATTTCTATTGTAAGTTTTTAATATTTCTAAATTCGTACCTGTACAAGAAATGTACAAATAAAAACACACCATATATATATATATATATATATATATATATATATATATATCGAAATAACCCGAAGGAAACAGAGAATTAAAAATATTTTTGAAAACGCGTTTATTGCGGCCTTTTACGGTTAGGTAATATTGTTATAAATGAGAAAGAGTCCTGGGGTTAATTTTTATTTGTAGGAAAAATCAGAATAAATCTAGGTTAAACTCTTATAAGTTACTTACATTTTAACAGCGTCTTCATTCAACGGTTCTTGCATTTCGTCACAATTTTCCGTAACACTCTGGGTAGATAAAAGTTCTCCCCGATCTATAGCTCTGCAAATTAGAAGCGTTGCGTGAGCATAAAAGTCTTTATCTTCAATCAATTCCGGAGAATTGTAGAACGATAACCGACTAATAGTGTATATTTGAAAAGCACTAAGCGAAAAAACATACGAACTGAGGCTCTGAGATGAACTGCTCCCTTTTATAAAGGAGGCTTGTAACCAACCGACAAAACACAATCGTTAGCTTCCTATTGGCTAGCGGTGAATTTTGGGCAGCATTGACGCGTAGGCCTGCATAGCGGCCAAACAGAGGTCCTGAGATCCGCCCACATGGCTGTCGAGAAAGGAATGGTTTTCGTGATATTGGAAGATATATTCGGAACAATTCGCGTATGTTTGAGAGAAACGCTAAACTACGATTTATAGTTCCTTGAAACATAAAAGTGGAAGATATTTAATTACGCATGAAGGCTGCCGCTGTAAAATCCTTATCTCGAATCTTGGAACCAGAGAAGCGGCAATAAAGAATTAAACAACATATATATATGAGAAAAGTTCAGAATGTTAGGGTGTTTAGAGTCCCGTAATTAATTTTTTTTTGTTGTAGAAAGACAAGAAAAACTCTGATTACAGAGATACAGTATATTTGGTACAATTCGCCTACACTAAACGACGAGTCAATTGCTGATGAAGTTTTAATCTTTATGATCTCGAAATAAACTCCTGCTGAAAGAAGTTTATTTATTATAATTTTAAATCGAAATTATCTATCGCTTCCGCCAAACTCCGCAATTTTCAGAACGATGTTTAATATATTATTTTCCATAAATATTTATGTCCTATTGTACAGCTAATTATATCGTTTAATTAGATGTTTGCTTATAAAGCTTTCACCTTTCTTCATTTCTCTCCTTTATATAGGCACCCTTTGCTTTCCGTCCAAATTGTTCATTCTGGTGAAGATCAAGCTTTACACTCCACCTTAGACCTACTTTTAAACGGGGATATATATATATATATATATATATATATATATATATATACATACACACACACACACTGTGTATATGTGTATATATATAATATATATTATATATATATATATATAATATGTGTGGTGTGTATATACAGGGTGATTCAGCAAAGAGTACATTAAATTGGAGGATGAAATCCTTGGATAATTAAGCCACAATGTCTCTATGGTAAAATGTCAGATTCTGCATAGTTTCCATGTTACAGTACATTTAAGATGTTGTATTAATAAGAGTTTTGAAGTGAAACCCCCGTAGGTTTTTGAAATCATTTATTCACAGATCTCTACAGTTTGACCCCTCTTTGTTGCAACCTAAAGGAAATGTTCAAAGTTGCCCCCTTCTGCCTCAATGCAGGCCTGTACACGTCGTATCATTGAATTTCTGACGCGTTCCAGAAGAGAACATTTTGCCCGAGCATCAAGGGAATATCTGGATACTGTTTATCCCAACAGGTGGATAGGGCGTGGTGGCCCCGTTCCCTGGCCATCCCGCTCCCCAGATCTTAACCCTTTGGATTTCTTCCTGTGGGGCCATTTAAAGACGTTGGTGTGTGATACAGAGGTTCAAATAAGAGGGGAATTATAGCCATGTGTTCGTGATAGGTGTGAGCAAATTAAACATAGTCCAGGCATTCTGGAACGCGCCAGACATTCAATGGTACGACGTGTACAGGCCTGCATTGAAGCAGAAGGGGGCAACTTTGAACATTTCCTTTAGGTTGTAACAAATAGGGGTCACACTGTAGAGATCTGTGAATAAATGATTACAAAAACGGACGGGGCTTTCACTTCATATTCACTCTCATTAATACAACATCTTAAATGTATTGTAACATGGGAACTATGCAGAATCTGACATTTTACCATAGAGACATTGTGGTTTAGAATTATCCAAGGATTTTATCCTCCAATTTAATATCTCTTTGCTGAATCACCCTGTGTATATATGTATATATATATATTATATATATATATATGAGAGAGAGAGAAACGTGGAATGATGTTTACACGAATTTTTAGATGAACTTTTTTCCCGGAAATGTACATATATAGGCTCGCCTTTGCTTTCCGTCCGAATTGTTCATATATATATATATATATATTGTTCATATATTATATATATATATATATAATAATATATATATTGTTCATATATATATATATATATATATGAGAGAGAGAGAGGAAAATAAACAAACTGATAACAACATGATCGAGTGTTGCAATAACGGGATCCCCTGGTTGCCCCTATGAACCGTGGAAGGATGTTTACACTCCACCTTAGATTTACCTACGGTTTAACACGGATCATTAGGTCACCCTGGCTAGCAACCGCGGAAGGATGCGCCGCCGCCAGGTCTCGAGCCCGCCTACACTCCACCTTGGACCTACAGTTTAACGCGGTCGCCGGAGCCCGACTCATATAAGCGTAATATTTTATGGGCGTATAGACGGGTGTGTACGTGCCAAACGAAGTATACACTGTGCCAACTGGCTGATGATGCCTGGAGGCACTGGCTGATTAAGCCGACTGGCTGATTAGGGGCCCTATAAGGCAACGGCCGCTCGGCTGAAGTCTTAATATGCGCTTAGCTGTCAAGCGAACACCTCTCCTCCTCTCTCTCTCCTCTCTCTTAGGTTAGGTATACCCCTTTGGAGGTGAGGCCGTCCCACATTATCCCCCAAAGAGGTCTCTCCCAGCGGGAGTTCATTGCAACTTGGGGGATAACTCCGCCTCCAAGTTGCATAACCCCTTGTTGGTCTTGCAGCAACCGCCTCCCCCATTTAGGGGGTGCCTTGCAACAAGGGGGAAGGGGAGTTGGCACTATGGGTGCCTTGCAATAAAGGGAGGAGGGGGTTGGCACTATGGGTGCCTTGCAGCATAGTGGGGAGGGGGTTGGCACTCTTGCAACATTTGCAATTGCATTGCACTCGTCCATTTTTCGCCCATACTACTCCCAACTATTGGGACCGATGGTACGTCAGGTGTCTTTCATTGAAATGTTATCTCCTGAACAACCATGACACAAAATATGTAAGAGTGAGAACTTCAGTATGCCGCCATTTGCACTTCCGTGTATTATCTGAAAATATCAGGGTACATTTTTAGTGCAGGTAAAGTTATATTTTCACACGAATTAAAATTCTCAAATTCACCAGAGAGAAAGGGATCCATATACGTCTTGTCTTCTCTTAGGTATTTTCCCAGTGCCGTTGCTAAAAAAAATGCTGAAACATTGCAGAAGCGAAATAGAAACGTCAATGAAAAGGTTCCAAGAAACAAACCTCATACACACAAACTGTACATAAATACAATGGGTGTGAGAATTATGGATCCACTTCGATTTTTCGTAATAGTTCGTAAATAACCTGAAACCAATGTAACGGAATCTTATTGATTCATAATTTAATAAACAAAATGAAATGAATATTATTATAAACAATATTATTATAAACAAAATTATTATAAATGTACAATCTCTTATTGTACGTGTCTCTTTTTTGAAGCCAATACAGCAGCCACTCTTCGTGGACTTGATTCAATCAATTAATTGATGGTATCGTGGGTAATGTTGTTCCAACTTTGTTCACTCACTTTTCAGAGATCAGCATAATTGTTAGAATCGTCCTTTTTTAATCAGATATGAGCAATGTTCCTAAATTTTCAATCATATTAAGATCATGTGGCTCCAAACCGGATTTGTTTGCTGCAAACATAAGGCGGTGTTAAACACCAACCGTTTCAATATACATTGAACATGAACTCTCAGAATTATTTCAGTCCCACTTTATTAATAAGAAAAAAAAAATATATATATATATATACAGTACATATTCCTGTGCAAAGTCCCTGACCAGCCATGCGTGGCTGGCTACGAGGGCAAGATGAGATCAGACAGCAATTCCCTCCTTCACCAAATCATGCAAATGAGGCGAGATGCTGTAGAGGGGTTGACCGCAGGTCGATTCGATCCTGAACCGTCTTTCAAACTCACATAAAGTGTACTTCTGAATACACGAAAGGCCTTGGAATCATTTTTCTTTTTCCTTATGGGTTTGCATCATTCATTCATTTCATGTGTTTAATTGTGAAAGTCATCCCATATTAATACTATAAACACCCAGGAATGTCTGTCAGTCTGTCACGCTCGAAAAGAGAAGAAGATTCTTGATATATATGGGCGATATTTGTATTTTAATGCATTAGAAAAAAGGCGTAATGAATTCTACTTTTAATTATAATTTTAAAAAGTGTAAAAAATATTTGCTTTTGCGTTCAGCTTTGAGCCGAAATTTAATCTGCGGCTAAGTTCAAACATTTACCAAATGAGTTCTTTTTATGCACTTTCATACTGGTGCTGCAACCATTACAGAATAAACATTGTATCAAGATTTGTGAAGCTTAAGATTTTTATGGCTGCATTCTTTTCTATAGTTTTATTGACTGAATAATTGACTCCCCGGTAACTGGGGGGGCCTGCGGCTTCCCAATTACTGAGGCCAAAGGCCCCAGCACCACGGGCGTAGCTAAATGGGCCCGTAGGGCCCACTTTAGCTAGTATATATATATAATGCAAACCCACAAGGAAGAAGAAAAATGATTTCAAGTCCTTTCGTGTATTCAGAAGTACACCTCGTCAGGGAATGAAGGGAGAAGGCGATATATATACCGAAGAGGAGGGGCAACACGCTTGACCTTCGTGAAATGAGGAATCATCCAAGGAACATTTGAAAGGTTGAAAAACAGCCACAACGCGTTGTGGATGCACCTAAGTGACCACACACGCCGATGTTAGATATTTTTTCGCTTCATGGCCGTTCTCAAACAACCACAACGCGTTGTGGACGATTCGAATATGACCACAACGCGTTGTGGAAGATTTGAAACGACCACACACCGGTGTCTTTCATCAAACTACTTATTATATTACTTATTATATTAGTTTGAAACAATATTTGGGTTTGTAATAAATTTAAAAAAGTGCACTTAGCTTTTTTATCCTTTACATTAGTCCTTTTGGCTGCGGTTACACAGGCAAGGTGGGTACATTTACTCAATATTATCACCTGTATAATTTAGGTCTCGGGGGTACGGGAGCGGAGCCCCCAGAGTGCCCCCCTCTCCCCCTTTTTTTAAGGGTTTTTTTGCCTCTAAAAAATTCCGGTAAGAAAATATGATAGCGTCAGCAAATGTTTAAATAGAGTTTGATGAAAGACATCGGTGTGCGAAAAAATATCTAACATCGGTGTGTGGTCACTTAAGTGCATCCACAACGCGTTGTGGCTGTTTTTTTCGCTCACTGAGCGATTTCGATGTTTGGGCGTAACATATATATTATAATAATAATGATAAACTAATAACGTGGCAGTGAGTCAGTGAGCCGTGAATGGTAAATATTATAGTGTATTTTATTATTTTATTTACATTTCTATGTTCAGTATGTGTTTAGTATTAAATTTTATTCGCAGATAGATATACTGCAGTATAATAATGGGTAAAAGTAATATTTTAGGTAAAGTCGCATAATTTTAGTGTCCGGAAACTTACCTATTTTCCCAGAAAAAAAATTTAACGATAGATAACGAGCACCAGGGTATCACCTGGGCTCCCCAAAACATAAACCTGCATTATCAGTAGCTATGTTGTGGCCAGTGTTGTAATATCACTTCCCGTTGATCAACGAAGTTAAGCGACATTGGGTCTGGGAGAGTAGTTGGATGGGAGACCGTCCTCCGCGCCCATATTATGTAGCGACCCGTGTTTCAGATACCACGTAAAGCTGTACGTTCCCTCCATCATATGATCTTAGATGTTGCGAAGGCGGTTAAACAATCTTATCATTACATTTAATTGCGTTCTCAGCATATTCTATATACAGTATACTCGTATATCGGCCATCCCTGTATATATGTTACAGTCAAAGTGTATAACCAGCCATTTCGCGTAATGGCTGAAACTTTCAGGCATTTCGCGAAATGACTGTTTCACTTGGTCATTTCGCGAAATGACTAAAATCTTCAGCCATTACGCGAAATGGCTGAAATTCCACCTTGGTCATTTCGTGAAATGGCTAAAGTGACTTTTGTCATGAATTCATAGAAATAACAAACATCACAATAAAATTGGAAACCTTTATTTAACTCACTAAATCTGTTAAAACATATATACATCCACAGGTCTGTTCAAATGAGTGAGAAACACTTCAAATACACATTTGAACACATTTGAACATTTGAACCCATTTGAATTTGAATTTTCAATATAGAGGTTTTCAAATACTAACCGGGCCTTCAATGTTATTCCGATGTCCGCCATTGAAGGCCCGGTTAGGTCAACTGTATGCCCTTCACAAGCGGTTAGGTTAAGTCGTGTTATTTTCGTTAAAACTAACGAAAATAACACAACTTAACCTAACCAATTGTCAAGGGCATACAGTTGACCTAACCGGGCATACAGTTGACCTAACCCGGCAAATCTTGTACGAAATGACCAAGGTGGAATTTCAGCCATTTCGCATAATGGCTGAAGATTTTAGTCATTTCACGAAATGACCAAGTGAAACAGCCATTTCGCGAAATGCTTAAAAGTTTCAGCCATTGCGCGAAATGGCTGGTTACACACTTTGACTGTAACATATATATTGCTCAATTGCATTGTGCGTCAACCAATCACCGACGTCCTCCAGAAAGCATCTGAAATGTATGGAACCGCTATGTTTTTAGGTGAGCAAGGCAACTGCATTATCCTGTACATACTTATACAAGTATTTTCAGCTTATGCTAACCACCTCGGGGCTACGCCCTACGAAATGTTGAAAGCCACAGTGACATCTAGGACCGCGGAGGCGGAGAGAAATTGTTTGCTGCGCCCTCTCTCGACGGAGTAACTCAGCGACCGGCAGCTCAATCAGTTTTTCAGTCATCTTCGGCAATTCGTAGGCAGCGACAGCTGATCCAGCTTCGATCGAAGCCTATTGCGGCAACTTTTCATTTAGCGGTTGCTATTGAGGGTTCATTGAATACTTGCCGCAGTAAGAGAGGGCACCATCCTCAAAAACCTGATGGACGCGGCCGATCGAATCATGGAGGTGGAGCCTCTTACCCCGGTGGTGTAATGGTGGTAATGGGCGATGTTGTTCCAACTTTGTTTAATCACTTTCCAGAGATCAGTATGGTTGTTAGAATCGTCCTTTTCTTTTCAGATGTGAAGCCGAAGCCGTCAAGTTGCGGAAACAGGTTTCTTCATTCATCGAGATGATGATGACTGTTTTCCTATAATTACAACAAATGCAGCAAATGTGAGTAGACGAGTAGGTTGAATTAAATACATTCACAGTGAATCAACTTTTATAGCCTCCCTCTCTACTTTATTCAGGATCTATTTAATTCAGGTCGACTAATTGATTAGGTCCATTCAGTTCCAGTGCATCTCCACAATATTTAATTCTACGTCAGGATTCAATTTAACTTAAACCAACCCAACATAAATAAGCCAAACTTACTAAACCTAACCTAACCTGTTTAACCAAACATAATCCTTTAATATATTTTATATACCTTAAAACCGAAATTTATATTCATCACGACACTGTACTCTCGTAATGAATTTCATTCATGTCGCTGCGAAATAAACTGTTGATTTTTCTACTATGTATTATATATTCTACTATCAAAGCGTATTGGAGGGATTCGAGACCATGTGATGATCTTTTTATATTCCACTTTACTTCATTAATTTTAAGAATAAAATGTGTGATGCTCAAATAGAACCAGCATTTAGTTTTTCCAACTAGATACAAGCATTTACTTATAGTGAGTTTGCAGTTCGAGAGAATCTGTTAGATGACGCTACGAAACGGAAAGTCGTCAAACTTCTACTGCATTCAATTCCGTTTGGTTTAATTCGGCATTCCCGTCTAAACGATAAATGAAATAGTTAAGCTACAGTATTTATTGATTTTTTATATTTAGATGTAGTTTATCTATCTTTTCAACCCTTTGGGTTTTCAAAATTTATTTTAATTTAAGACGTTTTATTTCATAAATTAATTACTGGTAAAATCATGTAAGCTGATCTTTGTTTTCTGGTGAACATTGTAACTGTTTTCCTAAAACTTAACAAGTTTTTTAAAAGCATTTAACACTTTTTCTGAATCAAAATTACAGGTAGAATAAATATTTAAAATAGTATAATTGAAAAATAAGATTATGCAGTATTTAATTTATTTCATATGAGAAACTTTAGAGGTGTAATTTAGAAGGCAGAGGGCTCAAGGTAAATTACTATCTTTCTCATATTAACAATGAATACCTTTCATTAAACGAGTTACGCTTCGAATTCTCAAATAACTTTCTTTGTCGCGTAACTGTGTTAAGTTATGGACCAACTGAGGTTAATGAAGTAAAGTTAGTCGAAAGTTTAGTTATTTATATGATAAGAATAATAATGAAATGATAGTGATAAAAATATAATACAGTTTTAGTAACAAATAAATAGCATTAGATTTTTGTAGTGAAAAAGCTATATTTTGGTTTTTCAATTCACATCAAGAGTAAGGAAGGTTTGTTTATATTATAAAATAATAATGAACCAATATTGAAATATAACAAGACGTTTGCTTAAGCATTTATAACAAACAAGCATGCCTACACTGTATTAATTGACGACTTTATAAAGTGTAGAGATGAACAGAGTGAGAACGGCTTGGAGATTAGAAAATATTTAGAAGACACTTTTTCCGAGAAATACCAGTCCTTTTGGGACG
Source organism: Bathynomus jamesi (assembly GCA_023014485.1). NCBI lineage: Eukaryota > Metazoa > Arthropoda > Malacostraca > Isopoda > Cirolanidae > Bathynomus > Bathynomus jamesi. The sequence continues at coordinate 136,983 of JAJOZX010007424.1, read as the reverse complement.
CCAGATTAGAGCGTTACAAGCCCTCCCTCCCTTCACCGTTCATTCGGCGGAGCTATTTCTATATATACGCTCAAACTTTCGTCACGATTTAGAGGGTTTCCTTATGCACCGCTATGAACACTCATCAGTATTCAATTGAAAAACCAAGTGAGAAGAGAATACGTGCTCGCTTAGAATGCATTGAATATATTTTAAGTTTTCATGAAATTCCTGTAACAAACGATCGTTTATTCGACCATGCTTTTGAATAATATACATGTTCTAAGATTAAGAAACATGAAAATGTTACACCCAATTGTAAAGTACGAACAAAAATAATCCTAAATGATCTTAAAGCTCTGTATATCGAGTAGAGAAAACTTCACACATTAAACGGGTCATTATTTCTGGAAAGAATTGCTAGTATTATACAAAACAATGAGGATGTAACTATTTCCACCATTATTTGTGAGTTTACTATACTAACAAAAAAATCTCTTGTCATGTTAATAAACATTATTTATATATGTAATGTATTACTATTATTTCTAAAAAGAACTGTATATATTATCTATCTCCACAACTATTTTTAAGTTTACTATACTAATTAAAAACAAATCACATAACATGCTAAAAAATATTGTATTATGTGCATGTCCGTGTTAATGTATACACAGAAGCGTTTGGTGACATTCAACAGGTTTATATCCTTCTAGGCAATAACAATGGAATTACTGGGATTTTTATCATAGTAAACGACTATGAGATATAAATGAAGAGCGGTAACAACTATCTTCTACACCAAATAAACATCCTATGTGATGCAGTTTCGACGCACACTTTGTAAAATTTTTATCTGTAAAGATAACTACATATAATGACGTCACACACATATATAATTCGAGTATGACGAATCCTTTGTTTAGCTTCCGCCCGAATTGTTCATTCTGACGAAGGTCAAGCTTTTCACTCCACCTTAGACCTACAGTTTAACGTGGAATCCGAACCACGCCCCACCAGCAGCCCAGCGTCTTAACCACTAGGCCACCCAGGGTACCCATTTATCTACTAACCACTTTCTTTATTGTGTGTTAGGATGAACAGCTGGGTTTAGCTGCGTGCCGGCTGCTGTCACCGGGTCTCGAACCCGGGGCCGATGGATTCGTAGTCAGCGACACACGCTAACCACTACACCACCATCCTTCACATTCTATTACTACATCAGTTTATAGGAAACCCACTTTCACTGGTTTGGGCATGAATTTTTTTAGTTTTACTGATTTCAACTATAAGATGTCTTGTATTAAAACTCTCCTGTTCAGAGGATATAATTTGACCTCTAATTTTACCTTACTTAATGATGAATTTAATAATCTAAGATCATACTTTACTAATAATAGTTTTCCTGTTCAAATGTAGACAAACTAATTAGATCCTTCTTAAATAATGTTTATAGCCCTCAACTTCCATGTATTACAGTGCCGAAGGATATAAAATATTTCTTGGTACCTGAAATGGGTCCCTTGAATAAGGAATTTAAGCTTAAATTTACAAAATTGTTAAGGAAATTTTTTTATCATACTGATTTCCGCATCATATTTATTAATAAAACGTCTTTAGGTAGCTTTTTCTCAGCGAAGGATCGAACCCCTGACTCGTTGCGTAGCGGTGTTGTATATTTATTTACCTGCCCTAGGTGTCTCCTTGGGAATTACATCGGCAGCACTGTTCGCTCTCTCAGGGCTAGATTTTATTCGCATATGGGAATAAGTGGCCGAACAGGTAAAATTTTAAAAACTAAGGAAGCCTCCAGCATACGTGAACATAGCATCAAATGCAAAATTGATGTCACTTTAGACAATTTTAAATTCTTGGTTGTAATACTTGTCCCAACTCACTAAGAATTTTAGAATCCCTTTTCATTAAAGCATTGTCCCCTAGTCTGAATGTTGACTCATCGTCCGTCCCTCTCAATCTGCTATGATCCCTCCTCCTTCCCCAATTCCTTATAATCCCTCCTTCCCCTATCTCCCTCGCCATCTTTCATTCCCGTCTCCTCTGCTCAAATTAGTCGGCCTCGGATACTGCTGTATAAGGTAGATAGCTCCATTGTTCCAGTGTACTATTGGTAATTTTTCCAGTGTATTAATTTCACATTTACTACATGTATTTAAAAATAACTTCTTAATTTTGATATGTAAATCTGTATAACTTAGAACTTAACCCTCTTTTCTCAGTCTTTTAAAATTTGTCTTTACGAATAGGTTATAGAATTTCTGTTTGTTTTTCATTCAATATTGATTTTAATTTCACATTGTTATTAAACAGCCTGAAGATGAGCGTATTGCTCGAAACGTTGCGCAATAAAGAAGACTTTTCATGGCATTTACATTTCTCCTTGTCATTGGATTTCTACTAAATATTAAATTGAAGCTCTGTAGAAGCAACCCGCATAATTATATATATATATATATATATATATACTATAATAAGAGAGCTGTCCGTCTGTCCGTCTGTCTGTCCGTCTGTCTGTCACACTTTCAGAAATTGTGAGAAAAAAATTCAGAAATTGTAAAAAAAATTCAGAAATTGTATTACGGGCGGCATTGTGAAGCTCAAGATTTTCATGACTGTGTTCTTTTCTGTAGTTTAGCAATGGGGGAAGGGTGGGGTGGGGGTAATCGGGGATGGGTGGGGTGGGGGTAATGGGAGGGGGTTAGCCCCCAAGTTGTATGAATGAGGGTGAGGAGGTTTTAGGAGATACCAGATTCAGAAATGTTGACACGATGTGAAGCTCAAAATTTTCACGGCTGGGTTCTTTTTTTGTAGTTTAGCCTGTCTAACCGTCAGCGAAGCGGCGGGAACTGTACTAGTATATATAATAGGAAGGGAGTGCGTGGTAGGTCGTTGCCCAACTCCCAATCCAAGAGAAATGGAGGCCACTAAAGCACATAGAATGATGTATATGCACAGATGTTTTGATTTCTATTTAAATTTTTAATAATTATATATATATATATATATATATATATATATATATATAGAGAGAGAGAGAGAGAGAGAGAGAGAGAGCAGGAAGGAATTAGGGTAGGTCGTTCTCCCACTCCCCCACCATCGTATATATATATATATATATATATATATATATATATATTTTAATTGCTTTCATTTATTTATTCCCTTATGACCATCCTCCTTATCTTACACCACTACCCTTTATCAAACCCAATGGTTACACAGTAGGGTGACAACTTCTTATAGGGATAAAATTTGAAATTCAAAATAATTTGCCGCCCTATGAGGAAACACCGTAGACGAAATCTCATGGAATTCGGAAAGCATTTAGGGGTGCCTCGAGTCACATGAATGAAACTGTCGCGCGGAAGAAATTTCAAGAATGAACGAGTTTCGACAACGCTTCAAAAACAAAAATGTTTCGAGAATGCAAGTGTATTATATAATTTAATAGAATTGTTTCCTTTATTTCATACTATAGATTATGCAAATCGATTAATTTATTTCATTAAATTAAAATTTTCATAAATAAATCGTTAAATAATATGATGTGTATCAATCTTTGGATGATCAGCTTTTGGTGCTTCAAGTTCATTTTGCATACGACTGCCTGACTAAAAACAACGCTTAGAAGTTCTCTCCCGATTCTTTTAAGATATCAAAGAATGGAATGTGTCAGAAAAGGTATCAGCTATGAGCTTCGACACTACAGCTTCAAATACTGGTTACTTGTCTGGGGCATGCGTAATTTTGGAGCAGAAACTCGGCCGCCGACTCTTATACCTTGCATGTCGCCATCACATCCTAGAACTTGTCGTTGAGAAGGCGTACATGGAATGCATGGGACCATCATCTGGTCCAGATATCCTCCTATTCTCCCGCTTCAAAGAGACGTGGAATACAATTTGCCAAGATAAGTACAAGACCCTGTCAGACCTTCCATCGAGTCTGAATGAGAATCGAGAAGAACTGATCGCTTGCTGGAATCTATATCTGACAAAACATCAGCCGAGGGATGATTACCGTGAATTCTTGGAGTTGTCGATTACAATCCTTGGAGGTAATTTACCTAACTTTAGGTTTCGGCGACCTGGAGCACTTCACCGAGCACGTTGGATGGCAAAAGTAATTTATTCATTAAAAATCCTGCTGCTTTCCCATCAGTTCAGACTTACAACTCGTGAAATGTCTGGCTTAAAACGATTTGTATTTTTTGCCCTGGAGTTATATGTCAGCGCGTGGTTCACGGCCAGCAGTCCTTCATCTGCTCCCGCGAACGATTTGAAGCTTCTTCAAGACCTAGCAAAGTACCACGATGAAAAGATCTCAGCATCCTGCCTTAGTGTCCTCGGTCGTCACTTATGGTACCTCAGCGAGTACTTGATTGGTCTCGCACTCTTTGATAAAGGTATCAATGCAACGACGAAAAAGAATATCGCTCGATCAATCCTCGAAAAAGAAGCTCCTGAAGATCCTCCAAAGCGAGCCCCAATACCTGCTGTTTCTTCCATTTCAACAAAGCAGCTCTCGGACTTTGCCTCGAAAGGATCAAAGCTTCTCTTTGAACTTCTAAAATTAATGATGGTTTCTTGTCCAAGGAACCAGAGACCTGGCCGGACGACGAAGATTTCAAGACTGGTTTGACTATAGTTGAAGGACTAAAAGTCGTCAATGACATGGCAGAGAGGGGAATTGCCTTGATCCAGGCCTTCAATACAAAGATTACGAAGAATAAGAACAGCGCCAACATCTCTTGCAGGTTGTTGAGGATCATAGGAAGTCTCAGCCTGGTACATTGAAAAAGGGGTATGGCTTGAGGAAAAGCAAGAATTAATGGGTGGTCTACAATTGAATGAAAGACACCCTGGAATATATTTAGTAAATATATTATTTACTTATTACGATTGGAGTACGCCTGCACTTAAACCTTATGAACTAAAACTAACGTTTATTTACATTAATTAAAAAAAATATTAATTTATTTTTACTAGGTAATGAATAATTAATTTTTGTTATAAGGAGAATTATTTACCTCACTTGAGACACCCTTTAATATTATCTGAATGACCTAATATCTACAGTACATTGTTTTCTCATGTAGTAGCAGCATTGAACAAATGGGCAATAAAAAACTCCAACTTTCGATTTTTATTGTCACCCTATTACACAGTCAAACTCATTGTTTACGCAGCTGTGATTAAAATGTTGCTTTTCCCTTTTTCACCTCTTTTATTATCCCGCCTTATCTCCTCGTTTCCTTTTACTTGACACTGGCACCCCACCCCGCCTCCTTAAATGAACCCATGCTACTGCATCATACTTTAGAGTAGCCATTTCCAATGAGTTTCCAGTTGTTGCGAGAGATAAACGGAATTCATATTGTAAGATTTGAGACAGCAAGACTGACATGGCGAAAGAGATGAACTGATGAACTGACGCTGCACTTTTCTTAAAAAATTAATAAAGATTGAAAAAACTTAAAACGAATTGTGGAAATTAGATAACAGTAGCGTACAGTATTTCATTCTATCCTTTTGAGTAACTAGGTACACGAAATAGTGTACGCATGCATGATCTGTGTGTATTCTGAAGTATTCATTTTCATAACCACCTCCTACTGTTCCTATATCTCTTGTTTCCCAACTTTTTTATTTACTTTTTTACTACTTTTCCTGAATAGTGTTCTGTAAGTAGTTAAGTAAGCTCATTTTATTTCCAGAGTTCGTTTTCTTCAATTTCTTTTTACTCTCTCTTGACGTAAGTTGAACGAATCTTTAAATCTTTGTTAATCTGAAACTCCCTCTCACCACACACACACACACACACATATATATATATATATATTATATATATATATATATATCATGACCACTGTAGTGATCGCCTTTATTAATTTACTTTCTCTCTCATTATTTACGCTTCTTTCTACTTTACTATATCTCTATTTATTCTCGATCGGCTATTTCTTTCATTTATCACTTTGTTTCTCTACACTCTTTTTGCCGTATCGTATAAATATCATGGTAGCGCGCCGACTCAAAGACCGTTACAAAACAAAGGGGGAAGGGGGTATATTAATACTCTTTTTAACACTTATGAACGTTTTATTAATTTCGAAAATGGTTTAGTTAAGTTAGGGGTATGCGAGTATGAAATTTCTATTATAATAATTTAGGTCGGAGAGGGCACACCACTTAATTAAATTTTACGTTACATTTCGTCAACCTACGCGTAACGCGTTGCCTAGAAGACTGACTCCGTTTGGGGTAGTCCGCTCTCTTGGGCCCTGTCAGGACTACCAACTTACCCATTTTAAACAATTTAAATCTAACAAACATGCTTTTCGTAATCATCATAATTTTAGTAAATGATTTACATTAAACATTATTTAATTAAACAGAAATTAATATTCTTAACTAAGCATTACTACACTCGCATCACCCCCTTGAAAATAAGTTTTTCATTAGAAAACTTATTAATATCGTTTAACAAATTTCATAATTTTATTCAACAAACTTATATTTTGCAATTTTTTTTTTTTTTTTTTTTTTTTTCTTTAACAATTCAAGTTGAATAGACAAGAAATAATAGATGACAAATTCCATACATATATTGTATCATATTATAAAAACCGAAAACTTTATAATTTTCACATTTGCATAAAATAACATTTCACTCTAATAATTAAATTACAACCTGTAACTAATCTATACATGCCAAAAAAATAACGGAAAATTTTCTTACAGTGGCTACACAAATCTCAAGTTCACAATCTATTCCCGCGATTTCTCATCAACGATCGCTTTACATTTGAAACAATTATTTGTATAGTTATACAGTTACTATCAGGGCAACATAGAAAAAATAAGAAAAAGTTTACATAAAATACTGACCAAGAGCGCACATACTACTTCACGAAAAACACAACAATATGGGCAATATCGCACCCTTTCACTTATAATTTCATTACATAATAATCAGTACATTAATTTGCTGGACGTTGTTTAGATGACACTCCGCACGCTGACAACGGATTTCAATTTTCAATCGCAGCTCTCCTGCTCACTTCGCTAGAATGCAAGGGATTGCATCAATCAACATGCAACAGGGCAGCACGCTATAATGGTTCCGCTCTCTCTCCAATGGCGAAAAAAAAAAAAGAGACGTCCAATTCTAAAAGGATCAGGGGGGGAGATATCTGAAAGCGGGACCACGCGCTGGAATTGGACGGAATTTGCAATTCTAGAAGTCGATGAAGAAACTCGCCTTGTCTCATCTCCACTTTTGTCGGTGAACGCTGCTCTTCCTACGTCCAGCTGAAAGACTCTTCTACTGGCAACAATCAAACGATGACTCCGCCGTAGGCCGTTTCCCAACGAACCTACTGTATGTCTGTATGGACAGTACAGTCGTAGGCACCCGTTCAAGCTCTCGTGGCTTGTCTACCGCGCGCTGTGACACATATTTAGCGAAGCATTCGAGCAGCGTGACCAGCTACTGCCCGAAAAATACCAGTAGACCATCTTCGATCGAAACTTTCGTGTGCCAAGACCCTGCACACGTAAATTTCTCTTCTCTTCCGAAACTGTCCTGCGCCAAGTCCATGCGCATTCGGTTCCTCTCTTCTCTTCTCGAAACCATCCTGCGCCAAGTCCATGCGCCATTTGGTTTCTCTTCTCTCTCTCTCATTGGTGATCGATCACCTATCCGGTCGACTAAACTCACTTGATGGAACTCGGATTCAACTTGGTTGACTCCCAAACCGAGCCTTTGCAATTTTGAAAAAAAAAGTTTATTCGAAACGTTTCTGTACTGCTTATCATTTCATTTTTAATTTATCGAATTTTCTCGACAGTTCACTTCGAAATACTAACTACACATTTGCTCTGGCCAAATTCACGGAAAAAAAAATTATAAAATTTCGCAAAAATTTAATCAAATCTAGCTACCAATAAGGTCACTTATGGCAGTTACAGCAGAGAAGATAAAAAAAGTCATAAAACGCTAAACAAAATTGTACAGTATAAATATAAAAGCGCCCATACATAGTAACTGTTAGTATAATTTAAGAATTATTATTGTTCAAACTATCGTCAGAAATCACCTCAATACCTCTAAATACAAAAGACAAAAATGAACCCCAGAAACTTCATGTCATCCATTCTCTGACAATCATGAACCCTCTTGCTTTGAGGAGGAGCACACAAAGACGCCACAAAAACGTTACTGGCTATCTAAGGCTCCATTTCCGAGTGTACACTTGAGTCAATGTTTCAAATGCATTAGTTAACTCCGACTGAAGGTTTAAACAATAATAATTTTCTAAACAGTTATTAAAAAGTAAAAAAAATTTAAATATTACTACCAAAAATTATTTTAATACAGTAATTCCAACTTGAAACGTCAAATTTCATACGAATTGAACTCGCAATTCGCAAATTACATCTGAGATACAACTCTCTCCTTCAACAGAAACCCCAGTATGGTTTTCAAATCACAAAAATCTCAGTAATTTATCATTTCCAAGTGAAACTACAAATTTGCATAGTTATACTAAATAAGAATAGATCATATGCACTAAAAAAATACACGCAATCCACTGTAAACTAAACTAACACATTGCATAATTAAGAGCGGTCGCTTTGTTTGTAAGCGAACCTCTATACAAATATCCCTAACCGAATGAACTTGCATTATATCCTAACATAATTTCGTAATTTTTTCCATGCAAACGCTCGAACTAAAAAAAAAGACATTTTTCATTTCTAATACCCAAATTAAAATATCAAATTAAAACATCCTTTTTAGAATACCATCTAAATTTGAACTAAAAATTTTACCATTTTCATTGAACTGGAAATAAAAATAAAAATCGGCCTACCTGTACCAATAAAATTGATTATTGAATGAATTTATAAAACGTAAAGAAAATATATATGAAAAGAATTTTCTACACAAATTTCTGTAATTCAAAAAAATTATAATATCGAGATTTAGTAAAATGTCTACCGTAACTCACATTGGCCGCCAAAATAAAAATAAAATTTACTGCCGCTTTTAGGCCTATATTTAATAAATCCAATGTTATGCGCGGAAAGAACAATTTAGAATTTTATGCATAACATTTGTGCTTATTAAAGAAAAATCCTATTATTATTTATGTTAAACCAATTAAAATTGTTAAATAACAAAATTTACTACTCAATAGACATACCGTAGTAACGGTTAATCTCCGAACAATATTTTACGATAGGCCTACAAGAAATCTCTCAGTAAATACAATAGCCATTTTACCAAATATGTCAGAATTGTCGTGAAATGAACGAAAGAAACAGAGAGAGGAGAAAAAAAAAATAATCAGCTTACCTACCAAAGTTTATGAGTATATAAATATATGTAATTATATATAACTAATAAATACGTATAAGTTAATAAGTAAGTATATAATTAATGAGTATATAAAAAAATAAAAAAAAAAACAGAAAATTTCAAAACACAATTTCTCTATTTCAGTTAAACGAATTCTTCTTATTTTGAAATTTTACACAATCCTATACGGCGACTTATAATATGACAAATTTAATATGTTTAAGATTACCTTTCGACTGTCAATTAACTGTAACTTAACCTATATAGCGCGAAGCGAGCGAAGCAAAAAGCCCGTAAATCTATATAAACAAAATAATCCTATTATTATATACAGGCAATCGAAATATAATCAAAAATCTGCTAATGAAACCCAGAAAATTTCTCACAAATTTTCGCTAAAACATTTTGAAAGGACCATATAAAATGTGTATCACTGCATTTAAACTAACAATTTACTTACGTACAAATTTTTTCTATATTAATCGCTATTATTATATTATTACAATTTCTACTAATTTCAAAAGTTTTTAAACAAAAAGTAAAAGGTAAGCTGGAACAGGCATACGTGGAAGAGATGAAAAAAAAAAAAAAAAAAAAATTGAGTCTTCAGGCAGCACGATAATTTTCAAAACTATATCCTCTCCGACCAAAATGAACGAAATTTAACGTAATAATGACTCGCAATATTGAGTCGGACAAACGAAAAGCAACGGAACTGGACGATGAAAAATGGGACAAAGGGAACCTTTCAGAATCCAACGATCTCCCACGAAAAGAAAAAAAAAAACAATTAAATTTTTTAGGCGCGAAGTTTGTCAGGGACGCTATAAGGATGTCGAAGGCGATGCGCCATTTTTAAATTTTATTTACAATGAATTTTAAGGAATGAAATTCGAAATTTGCCTGCAAACGAGATCAACTTTGCATTTAGATATTTTAATAATCGAAATAAAATATTCATTAACGCTATTGGTTATTATACCGGTTTTGAAGAATTTTAATCGAAATAATATGCACGTGGGTAGGCCTCATTCAAAATATTATATAATAGGAGGACCGCCGCTAGCCACCAGATGTAGTGATCGCCTTTATTAATTAACTTTCTCTCTTTATTTACGCTTCTTTCTACTTTACTATCTCTCTATTTATTCTCGATCGGCTATTTCTTTCATTTATCACTTTGTTTCTCTACACTCTTTTTGCCGTATCGTATAAATATCATGGTAGCGACGCCGAGTTCTGACTCTAAAACCGTTACAAAACAAAGGGGGAAGGGGGGGGGGGTATATTAATACTCCTTTTTAACACTTATGAACGCTTTATTGATTCGAAAATGGTTTAGTTAAGTTAGGGGTATGCGAGTATGAAATTCTATTATAATAATTTAGGTCGGAGAGGGGCACAACCACTTAATTAAATTTTACGTTACATTTCGTCAACCTACGCGTAACGCGTTGCCTAGAAGACTGACTCCGTTTTGAGGGTAGTCCGCTCTTTTGGGTTCCTCTGTCCAGGACTACCAACTTTACCCATTTTCAATTTACAATCTAACAAACATGCTTTCTCGTAATCTCATAATTATTAGTAAATGATTTACATTAAACATTATCTTAATTAAACAAAACAGAAATTTATATTCTTAACTAAGTATTACTACACCACATGCATTAGGTACCCCATCGAATTTGCCCTCAGGAGAAGACAGAACATTAATAATGTAATAAAACACTCACAATAGTAATTTTATTGAAAATTCAGTAAATATTTAATATTTTGGGCTTTCTTCTCTCCTTTTAATGACTTCTTTAACTCTTCGAGACATACTGTTCTCAAAGTGGATGCATGTGGTACTCCCAGTTTTGTTCCACTCTTCCTGTATTATTCCATGTAGCTCAGATTTTAATGAACTCTGGTGTTTTCGGATGCGATTTTTTAGAACTGCTCAAATGTGTTCGACGTTATTTGAGTCAGGAGAATGAGGGGCTCAGTTGATTAATCTGACTTTTCATTCATTCTCCCCTTACACCTCACACAGGAACAGGTTTCCAGTCCCTAAGGAAGACTGTTTTCCCCAAATTTCACTGTTGGGACTATGAAATCGCGGAATATTCTTCGCCAACTCTTCTCTTCTCTTCTTACTTTAGTGATCCCAGAGGGCCCTAAAATCTGTAAAACAGAGTCACTGGATAGCAAACAATGGCAGATTTAGAATAGTTGAAACACATTTGGCAGGGTTGGCACCAAAGTGGGTGACCTGGTTTTCCCCACCTGGTTTTTTTTTAAAAAAAGCCAACTTGAAAACTCCCCGCTATTTTGCCCACTTAACTGGGTTTTTTCAAATATTGCTTTTAATCACAAATATTCAGGTTAATTTGAGCTTAACCATACATAAAACATTGTTATTTATAAATAATTCAATAAATTAAAATAATTCATGTATTCATACACTGTGCATTGAAATATTTTAATATAATGCTTTAATGGATAAAAACTTAAGAATTGAACGTATCAGTTTGCTGAAAATGAACTGGCTTTAGTGAATTATAGATCCTCATCTCCTGCATTCTGCTTGGTTTTAAAAAACTATTATACATTACCAAAGATAATTTTATTTTAATAATAACCCATATATTAGCATAACAAAAATAAGAAGTTTTAGTTCATTTTAAGCCATTCAATCACTCATTTTTTAGAAAATAATTGTTCTTTCATTAAACACTTTTTAATCTTATATTTTAAGGTACTTTAAGGTAGTTACTTTGCTTTTACTTTATAATAATTTGTACATCCCAGAACTACACTCTTGAGTATGCACACAACGTTCCTTCTCCCCAGATTCTCTATAATTTTATATATATATTAGGGTGATCCAGAGAAATGGGACCCAAAAGAAACCCCTGTAACTCTTAAAGTATAAGTCCTTTTATAAAATCATATGCATCATTCGAAAGAGGATAGTTACAAGTTTGTACAGGATTGTATAGGTTTTGACAATACAAGACAAGATAAGATACAAAACAAAATAAAAGTGTTAGTTAAAACTAACCCTTCAAGATGACTGCATGGACTGTGGAACAGCTGCGTTTCATAACTGAGCAATATTATGAGCATGGAAGAAGTGTAGTTTCAGCTCTTAGGTGATTTTGACATCTGAAAATTTGTCTTGAAAAATCTTTGAGCTGAAACTACACTTCTTCCATGCTCATAATATTGCTCAGTTATGAAACGCAGCTGTTCCACAGTCCATGCAGTCATCTTGAAGGGTTAGTTTTAACTAACACTTTTATTTTGTTTTGTATCTTATCTTATCTTGTATTGTCAAAACCTATACAATCCTGTACAAACTTGTAACTATCCTCTTTCGAATGATGCATATGATTTTATAAAAGGACTTATACTTTAAGAGTTACAGGGGTTTCTTTTGGGTCCCATTTCTCTGGATCACCCATATTGAGTTTCGAATTTATGGTGTAATTGTAGGCTGCTTTAAAATGTACCTTAAAACATAATACAAGATAATGCCCTAAAATTAATTCAAATCTTTTTGTGATTCATCTGCAAAAATTCAAAATAAGAAAATTCTTTCCTCATAGACATAAGTATTGTAAAAAATACTGACAATCAACTTTGAAAAAAAAAAGACCAAACCAAAGCTATTGTGAAAATTATAAGGTACGGCTCTGATATTATAGCAACAGAATAGTTTTCTTTAGACATACAGAAGTGTACCTAAGAGCAAAGTGTAGCATCACTGTTGATTATAGTAAGTAAAAATCAATCATCATTAACATTTATAGAGCATATAATTTTATTATTATTTGCTTTTATACTATTATATGATACATGATATGATAACCGGGTGGGTTAGGTCTTTTCAAAAAGTGGGTTTTTTGCCAACCCTGACTTTGGGGATAACATGGGTAGTCATTTCTACATTCAGACTGCCAGACTTAACTCAAAGTTACTTCAATCAGACCAAATCACATAAACCAAGTCTACAGACGTTCAATTTATATGCTTTTTTGCCGATTGCAACCACTTTTTGCGATTGATCTCTGGTAGCCAAAGCTTCTTTCTTGCTTGACAGTTTTTCAGTCCATATTTTTTTATCTTTCCTCTAGCAATACAATCAGATACAATAGTTCCAGTTGCCCTTTGTAACTCAGAACGAAGTCTAACGATGATGTTTTACGATTTCTGAGCAAGCTGAATTTTAGAAGTTTAACTTCTCATTTGCTGTTTCTGTACAGGGTTCTTGTCCGCCCTTGTATGGAATAAGCTTCTCCTGTGTTGGTTGGCTCAATCCACACAACTCCACTTGACCGGGTGGAATCAAAGGCTTTTCGGATCACCATTTCCCGCCTCTTGCTGACTGTTTTCAATCCCTCTCTTTTTGCCGCAATGTTGCTTCATTCTCTCTTTACTATAGCTATTATAACGAACACTGCTCTTCTAACTCTGTAACTGCATGCCTCCTCCTTTAAGGAGAGCCTGCAGTACCAGACTTTCGACTTATTCTCATGCCTTTTCTGTCCAACTCTCTAATACAAGGGTTGATCGGTATTTTCAATCTTTCATTTACTCAACCGGTGAACTCTGGAACAATCTCCCTCAATCCATCTTTCCCCCTGTCTATGACCTCCAATCTTTCAAACGCAGAGTGTCCAGACAACTCGAAAACTATGGCCCTGATTTTGGCTCTCTTCTTCGTCTATAGTGGGTGGGGGGCATTTTAGCGGACGTTCTCCACTGTACCCTCCTTCTTGCATGAAAAATATACAATACATTTCAGTATTATTGAAAACAATTCATAAAAAATGGTCTACGTACATATCTTTTAGAATGTGTTCATAAAGAATGGAATGAAACAAATAGAATGCCACGTAATATTTAATATTTTGCTTCTACCCCATCTGCTACTGTGACATCGCTGAGGCGTCTGCATATAGATACTACGAGACTTTCAAAATAATATAGATTTGATGCATTCCTAAGCATATGTATAAAATATATAATACAATAAACAATATGAAACAATATTAACAACAACACAACAATAATAATATCAGTATTATAATTTATTGTTTTTATGAGAGTTGATGAGCCCATTAGTTGCGACAGGAAGCGCACGTACATACGTATATCGGTATATGTATATATACATGCATACATATAGACATACATAAATACGTATGTCCATACATATAGACACACTCACTTGCTCCTTATACATTTGGAGAAATAGGATGGTAATGCCATCATATATTTACATAGCAAAGAAGTGCCATTAACAAGCAAATGTTATGCTTTATTGGCAGAATAGAGTTGTATCGTAAATCTTGATAGATATATAATACTTGTAAAATAAACAACTCTCTCTCTCTCTATACAGTATATATATATATATATATATATATATATATATATATATATATATATGGGATGAATTTCACAATAAAACACGTGAAATGAAGGAATGCTGCAAACCCACAAGGAAAAAGAAAAACGATTCCAAGGCCTTTCGTGTATTCAGAGCTACACCGCGTCAGGGAATGAAGATAAAAGGCGAGATGCCCATATATATATACAACGTACAGGAAAACAAAACAAACCATATGTATAGATGTAACCATAGCATCACGTGGGATAGTTCTAAAGCGCTTGTTAAAAACAGAGATATAATAGAAAGAAATATTCTAGAATGTGCATTTATTCATTTTAAAAACAATTTCAATAACAGTGCGGGAATGTATAAAATTAACAATATCATGTTAAAATTTATTTTGCCTCTCATTAACCCTTGTTAAGTATGTGCTAATTGTTTTGTTTTTCCTGTACGTTGTATATATCTATGGGCATCTCGCCTTTTATCTTCATTCCCTGACGAGGTGTAGCTCTGAATACGCGAAAGGCCTTGGAATCGTTTTTCTTTTTCTTTGTGGGTTTGCAGCATATATATATATAATATTATATATATATGTGTGTGTGTGTGTGTGTGTGTGTGTGTGTACAGTATTAGTGATGTATGTGACATCCTCATTCGCATCCGCATCCGCGCTTTGCAATGTGGATGTTATAACATTATAACGTTTCCATATATGCAGTATGCACCTAATTCCCAAACGTCTGTGTATATACATATGCTGTATACACTGTTCCTTGACAAGGGAATATAACTAAAAGGTTAGAGGGAGAAAGAAAATTTGTAATTTTGGGTCTGTTAAGCCCCGCACACTTCTTGACTCGTGAATCTCATCTCAGCTGAGTCGGCTAATTACGTCTGCCGGCTGGATACCCCTGTCAGTTGTTTTCTGACTAGCTAATAGACAGTGTTCGCTTCAAATGCTCAGTAATATTGATTTAATTTTGTTTGGATACAGACATTTTTTATGTATCACTAGTTGTGGCTTAAACGTGTTGAATAAAGTGCATTGAAACTTCAACTCGGAAGCAGGTGTTATTGTAACGTCAGTGATTTTTGAAACGCTCATTATATGTTTGATTATTATTAAGTGTTCGCATTGTTTTTTGTAGTTCGACAAACATGAAGTTATCAAGTAGCAGTGCAGTTTAGAAATATTTTTCTTGTCTGTCAAGTGATCTTGCTGAATGTCGTTTTTGCGAGAAAAACCATTCACGAAAAGTACGAGGAACTACTAGTTTGAAAAGTCATTTGCGATCCATGCATAAAGAACAATATGAGAAAATGGTTGATTAAGAGGCTGAACAGTTAATGCAAAAAGAAAAATCAAAACGTTAACTTATTCTACTGCGGAAGATGAAATCTACTGTGAAGCAAAAAACACTTGAAAGCTGCCTTGAAAGAGTAAAAATTTGGGATGTAGGTCATTCAAAATCGATAACATTGGATTATCGCATTTCCGAAATAATAATTGTAGATGATCTGATGTTCAGTCATGCTGAAGACCTAGGCTTTATGCGCCTGATGACTGAAACCGCACCACAATATAAAATGAAGCAGCATATAAAATGAAGCAGCATATGACAGTATGTCATATGCAATGACATACAGTATATACACTTCAGTTTCAGAGAAGGTGATGAAAATCCTACAGCCAATCAAAGATTGAAAGTTGTCGTTCACCACAGTTGCTTGGTCAGACACATCTGCTGGAGTGTCTCTACTCAGCTTAACATGCCATGCCATAAACAATGAATTTGAAAGAACTAACTTGGTGTTGAGTGCAGAAACTTTACAGGAACGCCACACAGGTGAATACATCTCCCAGAAATTGACACAATGCTAGAGAAATGGGATATCTCCAATGACCGTGTTCACTGTGTTATGCGCGATGCTGGAGCAAACATGAAGAAAGTCCTTTCTCTCTCGGATATCAACAACATTGATTGCACTGTTCACACTACAACTTGTCGTTAAAAATGGGCTATCTTCACAAAAAGTGGTTTGTGACATTATTTCTAAATGTCGAAGCATTGAAACTTATTTCAACCATTCTACAATGGCTCAAGATGAGTTGAAAATAATTAAAAAAACGATTAGATCAGCCGCAGTTTAATCCCATCCACGACGCAGCCAGAAGATGGAATAGTAAGTTACATATGAAAAGAGTGATTGATCTGAATGAGCCATTATGCCTGTATACTGCAAATTCGAAAATACCACAGGTAAATAACTCAGAATGTAAGATCTTGAAGAACTGCGTGGCTGCACGGGAGCTGTTTGAGGAAATCACAAAAATGCTTAGTGGATCTACCTTTTCGATATCAGAGGTAATCCCTCTTATTGTTTCTTTGAAAGATGTCTTGCGACCAGACAGTGATGGTTCAGACTCAGAGGTAGACCAAGGTATCAGAACCATGAAAGAAACTATGAGAGCTGAACTGTGGAAGAGATTTGGCGGCTTAGAAAGCATTGATATTTGTACAGTTGCCACCTATCTCGATCCTAGATATAAGGGAAATATTTTCTCATCTTCTCGTGTTACAAATCGAGTACAACTTGCAGGCACGTGCAGAGGGTGGGCCTACAGGGGCTTGAGCCCTTTCATTTGCCCTTTCATGCCTCAGAAGTGCCCTTTTTTTCCAAACAAAAATAACATCCGTATAAATGCTGTGAAGGGACTTATTTTTTTTGAGGGGGAAGGAGATGGTGCCCTTTTCTGTTAACTTTCAGCCCCCCCCATCTGAAGTGTCCTGTGTACAGGCAATAGTTAGTCGTCTTTGTGACGATATTATCGAGAGGAATCCAAACCCAAGCAAAGACAACGAACCACCCGCTAAACGAATGAGAAACGAGCCAGTATCTTCGACAAGCAAAATTAGTCCAAAACCATCATTGATTCCATGAACGCACTCTTAGCTTCCAGTAGCGATGATGAAAATGAAGTAGAACCAACAAAAAGTTCAAGAGAAATAATTGAGCAGTACTACAAAGAGAAAAAACTTCGACAAGAAGGGGATTGCAGGTCTAATATACTCGTATGATGAAAAGAGAAATAGACTAAAACGTGACAAAGCAGAAAAACTGTTTTTTCTCAAGTACAATCTTCCACTTCTCGAATTCAAATAAAAGATTAACAAACTGGAAAGTGCATGATAAGAAATGTGAAGGATATTAAACTTATATGTGAAAAAGGGTAAGTTACACACTTTTAACCACTTCATTAAAGGGTGGAGGTTGGGGAAGTGGTTGGTGGGATGCATAACGAGTTGGATCCTCGTCCCGTATCCTGGTAAAACACTACAATAATCAGTGTGGCTAAAACTCGTAAATACTATATTAAAAGATTATACCATAGCATCACCATTATTGGTAAGTACAAATGTAGTGTACAATGTACATCTACATTCTACTTTGCTTGATTGCTTAGCTATATAGCTTTTTTGTGAATTGATCAATGTTGTAGTTCCTTATAAAGTGACCAAGGGTTTTTACGTTATAAAAACCTAAAACATGTTAGTAATGTGGGGAATCGGAAATTTTAATTGTTTTTATAGACATCCGCATTCGCATTCACGGATGTCAACTTCAAAGATCCACATCCGCATCCGCGATGCGTAAAATCTGACATCCGATACATCACTAATATATAAATATATATGGTAATTCCCCCCTTCAATTTTAACGAGGTAACGGATCCAACAAGCAAACTATTTATATACGGTATTTATTAATTCCATCAGTCATCAAACGTTATTTATGCACGGAACAACTCTCTCATACAACATTTTCTCCAATATATATATATATGGCAATACGTACAAAACGACGAGTGATATGACCAAAAAATAAGACATGCGAAAGAATAAAAAAAACTGGAAGGAAGAGAAACGAGAACTTCTGTAGAACAGTTCAGATTCCCGAGACTGCACAAGCGGCTACCGCTGGGTAGCCGCCCAATTTCTGCTTGTAATTTGGAGGATTTGAATCCTTGAGTTTTATGAATCCCACAAGTGAAACAAGTCCCCTGAAAGTAACAGCAACTTCTCATAAAGTGGAAGAGAAAAATTCTCGACATCCTACGAGGCCACGATGTATATCCAACAGAAGGTAGATGGTCGATGTGACCAAGAAAGAGGACAGTGAAGAAGAGAAACTTGAACGGACGAAGAGATAGGAAAGAAGTAGAAAAAGTGGAATTGGAGCGAGAGCTTGAGTAGAAGAAATACAGGTGCCCATGTTCAACCAGGCATGAGGAAGCGTTAAGAGCAATCGCTTTTGTAGATTTGGGGATCCGAACTCCGAGGACCCCTAGAAAAGTGACAACAGATGCCGGTGGGGGAACCACCGACACCTTCTCGAAGGATAGAAGAGAAAGTAGTGTTAAGTCATCATTAGAATTACAAGTATATTTTTATATAATGATATTAAGGAATAATATTCTCTTGAAACAAGCAGCTTACATAATTATAGTATCATATGGAATTCTGGAAATATACAACCAAACGATAAATTATGAGTTTCGAAGGGATAACTAAAATAAACACGTATAGTACCTAAACTGTTTGTGGTATATAATTTTACTTAGGTTTGCTTAGGTAATGAACTGAAATAAAGCATTTTTAAAATTTACAAATAATTTGGGTCAATCCCAGAATAGGCACCTGATGTACCTCAATCCCAGATGAAGCACCTGCGTTCAACCTCAATCCCAGAATAGGCACCTTGCAAGGAATTAAATAAAAAAAAACCTGATGATTACAAAATTTATTGTTTATACAAAGTTTATTACAAATGTAATAAAGGCAAAGTTATAAAAGGTTTAAAGTGGTTTAATGAATAAAGAAAAATTTTAGATATTATAAATTCCTGCAATATGAGCCCGAATGTTTCTGAATCCATCTGAAGCAAATCTATCTTGCCACATAAATTGGTATAGATATAAGTTAGGTTAGGTTAGGTTAGGTTAGGTTAGAGTTGATTTTTTCAAATATTGATAAAAACAATGAAATTATATCTCTAAAAACTGTTTATATTTTTCTCCTCAATCCCAGATTAAGCACCTGTGTTTTTTCCTCAATCCCAGATTAAGCACCTAAAAATTATTTCAGGTGCCTATTCTGGGATTGATCTAATAATTTTAGATCGATTTATCTAATTAAAAATTAGATTACATAATTTAGTATAAAATCTTAAGGAAATGTTCTACTAAAATATATTTAAACAAACATTCCATCTATAGTTTAATAATAATAATAATAATAATAATAATTGAATATTGAATGTTCAATAACCTTTATTAATAATAAAATAAATACATTCGTTTTACAATTTACAATGACATGAATAATTGTGAAGCTCGACTATTTATTTAATTTAATTTAATTTATTTAATAATATAAACTGGAACATATTTCGACTGAAAAGGTAATAAACCAATTGAACATTTAACAAACGAAACAAACACAAGCAGTCGTCATTTCAGATTCAACAGGTACGAACATTATACAAGTACTCCATAGAAAGGTTAAGTGATAGTTGTCTGGAGCAGCGCCTATGTATATCGCCTATGAATAGCGCCTATGAATAATGAACATACAGCTGCCTACGCAGCCCACTAACCATGACTTCTATTATCTTACTGACTGACTTACCAAACTTAGTGATAATTCTATATAAAATAAATGAAGACGGTCGTTTTTCCTAAATCGTTTGTTAATTTTGTCTTTTTAATTTATGGGTGAGGATTTTAATTTACTATTAATTTAACCTACGAGAGAGTTACAAGGAGTTACAAGAAAAAGTAGTACCTCAAAAGGCCTTGCGGCCCATACCGAGGAGGTACCAATGGCAACGGGTGCCAGGGAAAAATTCATACACCCTCAAACAGTGTGCAAGATTCGGTTTAACCTTTTCTTGAACAGATCCACAGAAGAACTGTTCACAACTTCTGAAGGTAGCCTGTTCCACGTGTCACAGATCTTATACGTAAAGTAATTCCCACACACAGTCCTAAACCGTTTCAAATCCAACTTCCAACCATGGTTGCGAGTTGGAATATCATTTAAACTAAACATGCTTCTAAAATCGACATTGTTGAACCCGCGTAAGAACTTGAAAACCTCGATGAGTTGACCGCGCAGCCTCCGAGTTTCCAGCGAAAACAAATTGAGGGCGCGTAGGCGTCGATTGTAGCCCATATGCCTAACAGAAGGAATTAACTTTGTGGCCCTCGCCTGGACTCGCTCCAGCCTCTCAATATATTTCCTGATGGTGGGCGACCAGAACTGCACAGCATACTCCAGGTGCGGCCGAACCAGAGAATTGTACAGAGAGAGCACATTCTCCTTGTTCCGAAATCGAAATTGCCTTCTGATATAACCCAATAGTTTCTGGGCTTTCTTTTCCACCTCTACGCACTGTTTGGTAAACTTAAGGTCGTTGCTAATTAGCACACCCAAGTCCTTTTCCAAATCAGCGGCCTCGATATTACTCCCCAACATGGAGTAGTCCGACTTGGGATTGGCGTAGCCAATGTGCATAACCTTGCATTTACCCAAGTTAAACGGCATTTGCCATTTTTCGGACCACTCTCCTATCCTACGTAGGTCCGCACGCAGTTGCTCGATCGCCTCTGGCGTCCCAACATTGGCCCCAAGCTTCGTGTCATCAGCGAATTTGGCGATCCTACTGACGATGCCACCGTCCATATCATTTATGTAAATGATAAACAACAGTGGCCCCAAAACGGAACCCTGAGGAACCCCGCTAGTGACCGAGGCCCAACCCGAACTAGCGCCTTTAATTACAACCCTCTGCCGCCTATCCTTCAGCCAGTTTTCATCCACCTACCTACTTCCCCACCAATACTCAGCGCGCGCACTTTGGCCATTAGCCGGCGGTGAGGTACCTTATCAAAGGCTTTCTGAAAGTCGAGATAAAATATATCAATCGCCCTACTCTTATCATACTCACTCAACATGACGTGGAAAAACTAGAGCAAGTTAGTGAGACACGACCTATGCCGTCTAAACCCATGTTAGGAGTCTCCAAGTAGCTTGTAGGAATCCAAATGGTCAATGATCCTATTCGCTATTATCCCCTCTAATAATTTACCTACAACCGAAGTGAGACTAATGGGACGATAGTTCCCTGGACCTTCGTGATCCCCTTTCTTAAAGATAGGGGTCAGTTGGCTTCCTTCCAGTCACCAGGCACCTGGCCCGTCTCCAACGATTTGTTGAAGACTGTAGCCAGGTGGGGAGTCACCTGGTCGCGCACCTCCCGCAACACTCTGGGGAGGAACTGGTCTGGCCCAGGAGCCTTAAACGCGCTCAGTTTGTCTATTCTATCGGCAACGACTGTCGCGGTACCCGAACACTATCCAGGCCAGCACCTTCGTGCCTGACGCCTGGCTCTGGGATGACGCGGTTGTCCTCCCTGGTGAACACTCCCTCAAAGTACTCATTCAGCACATTAGCGATGTCCGCGTCGGAGGTTCGCAGAACGCCGCTGGGGTCCTTTAATGGACCTATCATGCTTATAATGGACTTTCTACTATTAACATAACTGAAAAACTCCTTAGGGTTCCCTTTGCAGAGGCATGCCACCCGGAGTTCTTCGTTACGTTTCGCTAGCTTAACCTTCGCTCTCCTATATGCTACTTTCCTATTTCGGATAGCCGAAGCGATGTCACGACTGAACCACTCAGGCTGCGTTGAAGCAGAGGTGACCGGTTTTGAGGGTATGGCAGCAGACTGCAGCACCATAAACTCGTCCAGGAATGCACTCTATACTTCCTCAACATCGCCACCGACCTCTAACCCCATCTCACCTACGCTATTCCGGAGGCCAACAAAGTCCGCCCGCCGTAGATCGAGCTTACTGCCTCTAGAGTCACTACGCTTCACCCGAGGGACGCACACACAGAACCTAATCAGACCGTGATCACTCCCGCCCAACGATTCCCATCGGTGAGGCCAGTGACGAGGTTGTCTTCAGTCGTGAATACTAAGTCTAGAACGCTTTCGCCTCGTGTAGGCCCATTGACCCACTGAGTGAGGAAGTTATCATCAGCAAAGTCAACTAGCCTCCTTCCTTCGGCATCAGCAGTTCTGTCTTCCCAGTTTATGCCGCGACAGTTGAAGTCTCCTAAAACTACACACACCCTGTCCCCTAGCAGGCTACGGGGTTCGGTGTACAGGGCTGTATCCTCCTCGAGGAGGAGATGCGGAGGTCTGTACACCAAGATTAACCTATAGTTCGTCCCTCCCACTTTCAGATCGACGCCAAGCAGCTTCCGTTCCGATCGGAACTGGCAGTCAACCGGACTCAACGTGTCCTTCGCGTACATTAGTACCCCTCCCCCCTCTCCCCACGGGTGCAGTCTTTGTGAAACATTCTATACCCGGGAATCTCGAACTCCCCAACGTAGTCCCTACGATTAGTATGAATCCAGGACTCGGTGATAGCAACGATATCCTGGTATTCTGATGCTAAGAGCGCCCGTAGCTCGCGAAACTTATTCCTAATCGACCTAGCATTAAAAAGCACTGCACAGAGGGAGTCTTCCCTATTCAGACCGCCCCCTAGCCCGACCCGTTTCCCGAACAGCCAGGGCTGTCGGGGGTTGAAGAGCCCCTCACCAATGAGGGGCAACTTCCGCAGGAGGCTGAGCCCCCTCCAACGTGGAAGGAGGGTCACCCACCTGTACAATTTAGGGTGGTCCATAAAATTGAAGTTTTGATTTTTTGTTATTGCCGGGCGGTAACTTGTGAGGATGAATGAGAAAACACCTCTGGCAATATTTCCCAAATCAATCACTTTTTAGGGGTAGCACACAGTACTTCATTTTTGCACTTTGCACTACCTAGTAGATTACTTGTATATTATGTTCAGTTCAGTAATACATCTTTCCTTGACAGATTATTATTTGTATAGTGTTCATTGGTTGTGTTTAGTGGTTGGATATATGATGACTCAAGTTCGAAGCTCTTGCTTTATCTCCTTGAAGGAGATAAAGTGAAGGACAGCTCTTGGAAGCAAATTACCATCACGTGGAGAAGTATTGTCATGCTTCCTTCATCACCACACTAATCTCAAGAAGGAGTTGAAGGAAATGCTCAAGTAGTGTGGGGTCAACTTGAAAATATTTTGGAACAAAGCTCGAATCCGACAAGGGAAAATACAAAGGAATCCAAAAGATCTTGGACCTTCACCAATATTGGATCAAAATAAAAAAAGGACGAAGAGGAGGAGCCAGAAGCAGGTGAGTTGGATGATCAATGATAAAAAAATAGTTTCTCGAGAGTATGACATATTATACTGTACAATAGTCAATACATTTATCATATATATTATATATATTTATTATTTATATTTAGGTGTACAACGAAGAGGGATTCAAGGAGACACTTCGGAACCTATTGATATGGCACATGCTGATGCCTTGTCTCTAATCAAAAAACCCAGAAGACAAGGCCTTCTTGCTGGCCTAGCGAGAGCGTGGAAGACGGGGATGCATGGTGGGAGTAGACAGAAAAACAGCAGAAAAAGAAAAACAAGCTGCCCACAGGAAGATGGAGGAGGAGATGCGAAAGAGAAAGGTGAGATTGTTCTTCAAATTCCTACTTTCATTGATTGCAATGATTAGGTTGTTCGTTAACACTAATTGTCCATTTTCTTCGATTGTATTGCAGGCAGTCAATGAAGGTGCATCAACGTCGGGTACAGCAGTATTGGTGTCCTCAACAGAATCCTCAGTCATGACGAGTCATCCTCCACACGAAGATGAATGGGCAAAAGGTGGAAAGCGACCTCCAAAACAGGTGAAAAAGAGTCAAGAATGTGATAACATCAAATCTAGCTGCTGCCCTAGATCGGACACACACTACGGACAGGATGGCAACCTACATAATAGCAGAGACTGCATTGAGCCTTGGCCACAGCCCAATGAATTTAACACACCCGGACCTCCATCAAAACGGCAGAGAGAACGACATCGGATCATGATCTGCAGTAGCCTAAAAGCTTCCTTCAGTCCGGTCCTGCAATCATCCACTGGGAGGAAAACTTATTCCAGACCTCCTCAACACCAGAGACCATGCGCATGTGGATCGGCTGCCTGTGCTCATTTCCTCCTTTTCGGGTCAATCTCAGCTCCTTGGAGTCCCCAAAATACCAACTGGATCAGGAGAACACCAAGCCAGCGCAGTTTTGAATTATGACTGATTGGGGCCTCGAAGAATCTGTCGTGGGGATGTGTTTCGACACCACTGCCTCCAATGCTGGTCGTTTGAATGGAGCGTGTGTGTTGTTGGAGCAGAAGTTGAAGAAAGACCTTCTCCATTTTGCCTGCCGTCATCACATCATGGAAGTGATGATCGTGGAGTTTTCACTGCTTGCTATGCCCAACGAGTGGACCTGATGTTCCATTGTTCAGCAGGTTTCAGAGCAAATGGACCTTCATCGACACAGGAACATACGGCACCGGATGGGATGATGAAGAGGTGCATCGACTCTTGGCCCCCATTAGAGATTGGATTCTCCGCTTTGCTGAGGAAAAACACTCCTCAAAATCCTTTGAGATGACTATCAGGAATTCCTCGATCTGTCCATCATTTTCTTGGGAGGGAGCATTGACAACTACACCTTCAAGCGACCTGGCCCCATGCACCAAGCCAGATGGTTATCTAAGGTGATCTATTCATTGAAGATGTGGCTGTTCAGGGGACAAATCCCAGCCCTCACTCACGAGAGCAAAAGTGTCTTAAGGATGTCAGTGTCTTCGCGTTTCCATCTACCTGCAGGCATGGATGACAGCGCCAATAGCTGCTGCTGCGCCTCGCAGCGACCTCAATCTTCTGCAGAGTCTTGGGAATACCATGACCCCAAAATTTCGGAAGTGGCATTAAAAAAACTCAGCGGTCATCTTTGGTATCTTTCGGAGGAGATGGTGGGCCTCGCGATTTTCGATCCTGAGGTGTCTGAAGAGACTAAAACAGCAATGGTGAAGGCGATGGAGGAAGTTGAAGGAAAGCCTGATTGCCAGAAGAGAAGGAAAGGTGTTGCTGAGGGGGCTTCAATCGAGTCACTAGCAACAGCAAACTCAAAAAGACTGCTGTTGTCTCTGGGTCAGGTGTGGGATACCTGAGGAAGGAGGTGCGGGATTGGGACAGTGATCATGATTACCAAATAGCGAAGAAATCAGTGGCAAACTTCTCTGTCGTGAACGATCATGCAGAGAGGGGGGTTGCTCTCATTAATGAATACAAACGGCTGCCACACCAGGAATGAGGAACAACTGCAGTATCTCCTGCAAGTTGTTGCTAACTACAGGAAGCAGTTTCCTCAACCACTGAAGTCAGCCTGGCAACTGGGCGAGAAAACAAAGATCAAATGAGGTGCAGAGGGAATTGTTAGTCAATTCATTTCGGAATTGTTAGTTACCCTAATAGTCATGTACTGTCACCAAGATTAACTTTGCTGTGATTTTCAGATTATACCAAAACTTCAAGTGTCATGTGCTACCCCTACAAATTAACTGATTCAAATAAAACTTTCCCAGAGGTGTTTTCTCATCCATCCTCATAAGTTACAACCCAGCAATAAAAACAAATCACAAAAAAAAATTCCACCCCTATAAGAGTGGACCACCCTACTGTACATGGACGCACCCTTCAGTTGAAGGTACGTCCGCCACCGGTTCAACATCATCTCTCCCCGGTGGGGGCCCATTATCAATCCCGGTCAAGCAGCGTGCCTAGCACACCTTTACCCTTAACAGTGAGGTGGACACCATCCCTCTGATACAGGTCCCACCTACCCGAAAGCGCGTCGAACGGGTCAACAAACCTCACGCCCAGCGGAACGCACAAGTCTTGCACCCTCTCGTTGATGCCAATGACCTTACTGAGCCCGTGGTCACTGGCATTCATCCGCGGTAAAATACCCATCAACATTCCCCTGTCTGTCTTCAGTTTTAGATCACCCGCAAGAGACATGATCTCTCTGTGATGATCCTTTCTGTAAAACCTACCCTACCGCCCTTGAGGAACAGGTCGTTGCCACCATCGTGGACAACGATCGCAGTCCTCCGAGTAGCCACGCGCAGCTTCTCTAGCTCCTTCCTTAAGTGCGCCGTTCCCCGCCCAGGTAAGCACCTTACCTTCCTCCTGTCCCGGTTTGCAGAAGCAAAGTACTTCTCCTGGCCCCTGATCTGCGAGTCTCCAATCAAAACGGTGTCTTCCTCCTTCGAGCACAGGAAACTAAAGCGGTTGGAGGTCCTGACAGGGGCAACCGGGGTCTCAGGCTTCGGCTTCGCAGCCTTCTTGCCCGAGACCTTTCGATACCCTTCGCCATCCATAGACTCAGCCGCACTTACACCACCCGACCCACCCCAACCAGCAGCTACATCCTTCGGTTTCTTTGGGCCATCAGTAGGCCCCTTCCCACCCTTTTTCTTTATCGGTCCCTTCCCACCCTTCTCTATCGACCCCTTCTTTTGTGCCCTCCACCTTGCGCCGCGGTTCCGTGCAAGAGAGAGAGAGAGAGAGAGAGAGAGAGAGAGAGAGAGAGAGAGAGAGAGAGAGAGAGAGAGAGAGAGAGAGAGAGTAAGGAATGTACGTACATGATCGATATTACGTTATCTGGACTTTAATTGTAGAATTTCACACTAAAATTTAATACATCTTTCACCTATGTCACAAAGAAGGAATCTTATTTTTTTTGTATGAAAATACTCTGCGAAAAAGGCACTCAACCTAAACTGTTATACTACATTCTCTTATTGGTTTAAAGAAAAGGCCGCATTGTAAGCGGTTACATGATTGGTTACCTTTTAAAACGCCCAAAATTCTCTCTTTCGTCTCTTTTTCAAAATAAATAATCGTTGTAGGAAATGATCAGTTTTATAACCCTTCAATCAACAACTAAATTAATTAACAAATCATAAAAATAATCGTATTAAATGCCATTTAATTAACAAATCACATTAAAAATAATCATATTAAAATCCATATACGACACTTCTCCCACCTTTTATTAAAATAGGTTCCCAATCAGAAAGCCTATTTTTTAAGAACAAATAAGATAGGCCTTCCAGATTAACAATAAGTCAGAGAAGAAACAGAAACACAACCGTGGAAAAGTGAACATTTCAGCAAACTCCGTACATGACATTTTATACCATTGCATGAAATATACTCGTATATACATATATATTTTCAGTCTTTGCAAACATCTGTGTCAAACAACATTTTAAATTAATAATGTTAGAAAAACCTATAATTAATTGGGAATAAATTTTCCTTTTATCTTCGTTACAATAAATTTGACGATTTCAAATTCTATTCCAGCGATTTCTCATCAAAAACAGCTTTACATTAAAAAAATATGTACTTACTATTAGGGAAATGAAGAAAAAAAAAATCAAAACATGCTGACCAGAGCGCACATATTACAATCAAATGAACACAAATTTTTTCACAATTTAGAATATACTGTACAGTATATGTACATATACTGTATATATTTATCGTCCGAAGTGTCACTTCATTGCTTGCCTTCTGAGAACATTTTGTCATATCAAATTGTCGTATATCATCCTTCCAACAATTTTCACCGGTGAAGGATTCTCTCCTGCTACGCAAAACAGGGCTGTGACTATAAATGATTTCACAATCAGTTCCAAATCCATCCTTCCAGTTTGTAGTTGCCTGCCGGGAGTCTTTTCAATCGGAAAAGGCCTTGGAGAAGCGTCCATAACTCAATTGTCTTTGTCTTTGAATCAGCGCTGGCATGACTAAACCCTGTCACTAGTATTCGCTGTTTATCAGGAACCTTTGGACACGAACAACTCTCAAACTCTCTCGTCTCAACTCTCAAGTTGCTCTTCGCACGGGTCAACTAGCTTTTGTGGAGTCGAATCGTAACTTAGTTATTTTTCGACGAACCCTTCTAAATTTTTAACATATAATTTGGAAAACTAGCAAAATTACTGTTTTCATTGTTCTCAAACAATTTCTGTAACCCGGGAATCGAAATGTTTCGCTGTAACGGACTATAACGTCACTGTAAATTTCAAAACAACTACTAGGGACACTCAGTATATTTTGCCCGACCCCTTTTTCTTAGCTAAATAATAGGCCATGGGGCTGAAATGTCTTTTGGGCCGTAAGTTTGAACTTTCCTTGTATAAAACCGCTTTTAAACGTCCTTGTATAAAACCGATGGTTAACGCAGTTTCGAAAGTGGCGTCTGACAGTGATGTGCGTCGTAAACAGAGAGCTGTTATCGAGTTCTTAACCGCAGAGAAGGAAACAGTTAGAAATATTCACAAACATCTACAAAACGTTTACGGACATACTATTGTTGATCGAAGCACAGTTGGACGCTGGTCTAAACGTGTGAGATCATCGGAGAGAGGGAGAGCCAGCCTCGATGATGAGCCACGCAGCGGTCGCCCGGCATCGGCTGTGACATCTCACACTGTGCAACGTGCTAACAGCATCATTCGATCAAATCGGCGCGTCATATACAAAGAGCTATCACTGGAGCTAGGAATTAGTGAAGGAAATGTGAATACGATAATTCAGCAACTGGGATACTCAAAAGTGTGTTCACGGTTTGTTCCTCGCGAACTGACTGAAGATCACAAAGCCCAAAGAAAAGAAATTGCTTCTGAGTCGTTGGTTCGATACGAGACAGAAGGGGATGACTTCCTTTCACGAAATGTGACTGGGGATAAGACTTGTTTACACCCCTTTGAACCTGAAACAAAACGCTAATCCAGTGGCATCACGCAGACCCCACGCAAGAAAAAGTTCAAAATGGCTCCCTCTGCAGGAAAGGTTATGGCCACTATCTTCTGGGACATGAAAGGGGTGATTCTGGTGGACATTATGAAGAAAGGACAAACAATCAACTCAAAGGCATATATTGCTACCCTACAGAGACTCCAGAGACGTATAAAGCGAGTTCGACCGGAGAGAAAACTGGAAGACGTCCTTCTTTTGCACGATAACGCAAGACCACACAACAGTTTGCAAACAAGAGAGGCCATCACGAAAATGCACTTGACTGTGTTACCCCACCCATCATACAGCCCGGATCTGGCACCTTCAGACTTTGTTTGGGCCAATGAACGATGCTATTCGTGGAAGAAAGTTTCAAAGTGACGATGAGGTTGTTGAGGAGGTTAAGAGGGTATCCGGAAAAATATCGCCCACAATTCACCGCCCACAATTCATCGCCCACAAATCATCGCTCAGGATAATTCATCGCCCACAAATCATCGCTCAGGATAATTCATCGCCCACAATTCACCGTCCACAATTCATCGCCCACAAATCATCGCTCAGGATAATTCATCGCCTACCTACGTATTATCGGGACTACCAAACTGTTTATGTATTTTTGCTCTCGTCAATTTCGTTTAAACTAACGAAAATATCACAACTTAACCTAACCAATCATCAAGGGCGTACAGTTGACCTAACCGGCATTCAATTAACCTAACAGGTTAATATTGGTTATTTCACCTAAATATCTTCTGATCTTTTCGTATTAGGCACTCACTGTCACATTTCGGGCAAGTTAAGGATGAGAGAATACGCCGAAATTGATAAAAACATCCAATGCTTTGTCTTCATCTAGTATTATCGGGACTACCTACGAAAAAACACATTTTCCGTCTTAAGCGGAAAAACAAAATAAAACGGAAAATGCCCGGTTAGGTCAACTGAATGCCCGGTTAGGTAAACTGAACGCCCTCGATTATTGGTTAGGTTAAGTTGTGATATTTTCGTTAGTTTAAACGAAAATGACGAGAGCAAAAATACATAATAAACAGTATATATATAAAATGTATAATGTATGTTCGGTGAAACGTATGGGCGATGAATTGTGTTGCGGTGAAATGTATGAGCGATGAATTGTGGGCAGTGAATTGTGGGCGGTGAATTGTGAGCGATTAACTTTCCTAGACCCGGTTCAGAGGTGGCTCCAGCGGAACCCAGCAGACTTTTACCAGCAAGGAATAAAGGCCCTTGTTTCGAGGTGGAGGAAAGCCGTAGAAAAGGATGGAGACTATGTGGAAAAATTAAAATTTGTAAAAAAGGTATGTAACTACTCATGTACAAAATTTCTGGAACTTACAAGGAAACTTGGAAGAAAAAACAAAAGGTGGGGCAAAATATATTGAGTGGCCCTCGTATAATTGCTTTGACCAAAAAAAAAAAAAAAAAAGATGTGGATATTAATCATAGAATTTCACACATTTTAATTCTAACTACCAATAACGTAAGTTATGGCATTTACATCGAAAAAATCTCAAAGCCAAACAATACTGCATGGTATTATATATATATATATATATATATATATATATAAAATGCAAACCTCCAATGAAAAGGAAACCATGATTTCAAGGCTTTTCGTGTAGTCAGCAGTACACCTCGTCACCTGTTTCATTGTTTATTTTTCTTTGTGGATTTACATCATTCATTCATTTCACCTGTTTAAGTGTGAAATTCATATATATATATATATATATATGAAATTTATATATATATATATATATATATATATATATATAATATATATATATTACAGGGTGGGCGGAAAGTAGCTCCCTATTTTGGATTGGTAAAAAAATACGTATATTATCCATTTATTTCAGAAGAAATAATATGAAAAGGTAGGCATACATGGTAGGTTTTCTCTAAAATTCAATGTGGGCTCCAACTCTTTCCACCAACTTCTGGAGCCGCCCAGGAATGGCGTCCACTGACTTTAGCAGGAACTCCGGCGGGATGGAGGACATGACTTCCCGAATTCGGTCCTCCAGTTCTTCCAATGTCCTCGGTTTGGTGCGGTAGACTTCTTCCTTTACCCACCCCCAAAGAAAGAAGTCGCACGGTGTCAAGTCGGGGCTCCTGGCTGGCCATTGATGTGGACCACGACGACCCATCCAACGCCCAGGGAAGTGGGCATCCAGCCACTCACGGACAACAAGAGCGAAGTGCGGAGGGGCGCCATCTTGCATAAATATCAGATCGTCGATGTTCTCCCATGTGCTGACAACCGGCCAGACCTCGTTTCGCAACATAGCAAGGTACCGCTCAGCATTCATGGTGTTGCGCAGAAGGAACGGGCCCACAACCTGATCTGAGGTCGATACCACACCACACCGTTACACTGAACCGATTCTGCCGTTTTTCAGCGGTAACCATGGGATCCTCTCCTGCCCAGTAGTGGCAATTGTGGCGGTGACAAAGCTCCGACGTGGAACACCGCCTCGTCGCTCCAGAGGATGTTGCGGAAGAGATGGGGCCAGTCTTCATGCCAAGCCAGCATGATTTCCCCGAACTCCATGCGAATGTCGCAGTCCTCGTCCGAGAGAGATTGGCAGTAATGCGGCTTCCACGCACGCCAGTTCAGCTCCTTCTTCAGCACAGTTCGCACTGAGTAGCGGGAGAGTCCACTTTCCCGAGCTGCCTGGCGAGTTGACTTTCGTGGACTCCGTGCGAACATTTCCTGAACTGCCTGCACCGCCTCCTGGGCCCTGGATGTCGAAGGGCGACCACATCTTCGAACATCTGCCACAGACCCCGTGGTCATGAGCTTCGAGTGGCAGTTCTTGATTGTTTTCGGGTCCACTTGGGCACGTGGTCCGTGAATGGCCCGCCACCATCTTTGAACTCGAACGACAGATTGCCAAACTTCGTACCGTGCCGCCAACTGGGCACGCTCCTGCAGTGTTAAACGCTCAGCCATGTTACCCTTCAATCTGAAATGAAAAAAAAAAAATGAACGTTACAATTGTACCACTTTAGAGAACACACCATAACAATATAACAATACAATCACAATTTATACATAATTTATATGTAATTTAAATTAGGGAGCTACTTTCCGCCCACCCTGTATATATATATATATGAAATTTATATATATGAAATTATATATATGAAATTTATATATATATATATTATATATCGTAAAGAACGACGCTTGTATAGGAGATATCCCGCGCAAGATGAGAGAGAGAGAGAACGACACAAATGAAAAAATGAGGTAACCACCCGGGAATCGAACCCGGGATCTTCCGATTGCCGGTCAGATATGATAACCACTACACCATGGGCCTCACTCCTTCAAATGCCGTAATTCTTCTACATACGCGCAGAAAACCAATGCCCCAAGGGGGCACCTCCCGCATGCCGTAACATTATATACATTATATATATATATATATATATATGAAATTTATATATATATATATATATATATATATATATATATATATATATATACTATATATATATATATAAATGTGCCCATCCATAACCATAATTAGAAATTTTTAAAAACACTATTGTTCAAACTGTTTACTGTTTTTACCAATAATATAGTTTCAGTCAAAAAGCAAAAACCTGAGTGAGAACCGGAAATAACGCCCTTTCCAGTTTTGCATGAAATAGCCCTCAAACAACGCATTTTAAAGGGTGTACAAAAAAAAAGGCTAAAGAAGCTGCCAAAAGTTACCAACGTTCTGAAGCAAAATATTTCTGGTCACCAATTAAATCTCAAATCCTAATTTCACGAATATTACCCAGTACCAATTACAAAAATAACATTTTCCTGAAAAAAAAAAAAAAAATTTATAATAAATTTTAACAAAAATATCAAAAAATAAAAATAAATTAATTCTAACTTGAAACTTTAAATCCAACAGCAAAAAATCCTATAAATTTACAGACCATACGTGATAACAGCTCTTTCCTACATCTCAAGAATTGGTATATTCTGTAAAGCACATTCATCCAGCGTAGGTTTAAGCTAAAGTATCAACACAATTACAATTTCTACAACACAAATATCATATGAAATAAAATGATTTCCCAAAGGCATACAAAATGGAAGAAAAAATTTTTAAAAGTAGATCTCTAAAAATATAATGAAGTGAAAATTAAGGTACAATGAGTACCTTAGTGGTACCTACGAAAAATAGACAAAACTGTTAAATTATAGCAGACGTGCATATACAAACCAATTCCTAACCGTATAAAGTTTCTTTTCAATACAATTCGATGCCGACAATCTCAACGCTAAAATAAAATTTTAAACGGTTTAGTTTTGTATAACATAGAAATGCCTTGTATGAATGCATTTAGATTGCAAGAATACAAGCGTAGGATTCCCATAGTCGTATAGTTGAAACGCGAGAGAAGGTAAATTAAATTGAGCTATATACTATATTTCATTTTTATCCTATTCATTTTGCTCTTTACTGAATTTGTTGCAAGTGAAAAATTTAGAATTCCTACAGTATATATATGTATATATATATATAATATATATATATATATACATACATACTGTATATTAAGCTAATGCTGTCTGTCTGTCTGTCTGTTCCACCTTTAAAACACGAAAACGGCTTTTATGAGAGAAAAAATTATTAAGTAAAAGTTGCTTAAAGTTAATCGAAACCTACGGAAAATTATAACCTTCAATATATATATATATATATATATATATATATATATATATATATATACACGGTGAACCAAAAGTAGGTGGACAGTAGGTTGAATACGGTTTGTGTTATATTATATTATAACTATGGTGTTCATTATAACTATGGTGTTTGTGTTATATTATATTAAATATTATAACTAAATTTATTTAAATTTTATTTTGTATTATAGTATACAAAAAAATTAAATATGTATTCTCAAAATAAACGTTATCATTTACTGTCCACCTACATTTGGTTCACCCTATATATATATACACAGGGTGTCCCATAAGTCCGGCATCATAGGAAAAATAATAAAAAAAAGGCAAAACAAAAGCTTTTATTTATAGAACGTGCTCAGTATGTCCACCATTGTTTTCAATACACAAATTCAGACGTGATACCCAGTCAGCAAGCACACGGTGAATGATGTCAGGAGTAATGGTGTTACATGCCCCAATAATGCGCTGCCGCAAATGTTCAACACTCATAATTTCCTCTGCGTATACCAGCGCTTTCAAGTGGCCCCAGAGATAAAAATCTAGTGGTGTGAGATCCGGGCTTCTAGCTGGCCATTCCACAGGCCCTCGACGTCCTATCCAATGACCAGGGAATTATTGGTACAGGTATTCCCTTACTTGGGTGCTGTAAAGTGCAGGGGCGGCGTCTTGCTGGAACCATGTTGGGAAATTTCCTTCTTCGTTCAAGACACTGGGAAATGCTTCTTCCTCTTCCTTGAGCATACGTAGGTAGGTGCCTCCAGTGACATGTTCATCGAAAAAGAGGGGGCCTATGATGCGATCCTTCCAAATGCCACACCATGCCATCACCCGAGATGCACCTTGTTCCTTTGAAGAGGTATACCAGTGAGAGTTGTTTTGAGACCAGTAGCGGGTGTTCTGTCGATTTCCCTCACCATTTCCATAAAAAACAGCCTCGTCACTGAACAGAATGGTGGACGGGAAATTGGCATCCCGAGCATAAGAAAAATATGAATTATGGTTTGTAGAAATAGAAAAATATGAATTTCTCCTATGATGCCGGACTTATGGGACACCCTGTATATATATATGAAAATGAAAATGAAAATGAAAAGGTTTATTGGCAGACTTTAGTCCATATGACAAATATTATTAATACAATGACAGTTCGTATACTAAGGATAGAAATATACACACAATTGATTAGAGATAATACTGGAATGTTGAAGTTAAGTGGAGCTACAGACAGACGTTTTCGTACCAAGAAGTCCATAGCTTAGAGGATAAATGGCAGGACTCATGGATCGCTTGGATGATCGAGTTAGTTGATTTTTTAATTCTTTGCATTAGACTGTGTTGAGCACGTCTTGTTACCTCCGGGAAGCTCGGGACATTGCGGGTAGCAAACATTTGCGAAGCTCAGCATCTCGGGGGTAATTTATGTAAAGAGTCTAAAAGACCTGTTGTACAGCAAATTTAGGGTTCTGCCAGAACATTTTTTATAATTCACCCACAGTTGCTGTCCGTATATATTACTGCAGAAAGTACGAAAGAGTGTCTTTAGCTTCACTTGTACAGAATCGAAAGTTCCTTATGGTCATATTCGCTTTAGCACACAGGCTTCGAGATTGTTTTCTTATCGGAAAACAAATTAAGAAAAATTCAATAGAGAAATTAAATGTTGATAAGAAAGAAATTACTGATGATACTGCTATTGCAGACTCTTTAAATGCACATTTTACTACAATAGCGGATAAGCTTCGCTCACAATTAATAAATAATGATCACTCACCTCTAGAATATATGCCACCCAGCCCACTAAATTCATTTTCATTTGTCCTGCTACCTCTACTGAGGTCCAGAATATTATTGGTAAATTAAAAAATACAAAAAATAACATTCATAACATTCCTGTTCCTATACTGAAACTTGTTAAAGATAAGATATCTGTAACTTTGGTTAAAATTATCAATCAAGGTATTTCCAAAGGAATATTCCCAGCAATGCTAAAAACTGGTTGTATAACACCCCTTTTTAAAGGGGGTGATCCTACACTAGCAACAAATTATAGGCCGGTGTGTTCATTATCTGTGTTCAACAAAGTTTTTGAAAAATGTTTAAAAAGTAGAATGCAGCGATATTTAGAATCCTACAATTTATTATCTCCAAATCAATATGGCTATTTTAAATCTTATGGAAAATGTAAATATAGCTAAGGAGAACAAAGAAATAATGATATCAATAGTTATGGATTTGAGTAAGGCGTTTGATGTAATAGACCATAATATTCTACTCAATAAATTATATTGTTACGGCTTTAGAGGAGCAATCAGTGATTGGTTTAAAAGTTATTTGTACAATAGATATCATTTTGTATCAGTAAATAAGGTTTGCTCAACTAAAGCGCTTGTCAAACATGGTGTGCCACAGGGCTCAGTTCTGGGTCCACTGTTATTTTTATTATATATAAATGACCTTCCACGTTCATCTGATATACTGAACGTCATAATGTTTGCAGATGATACAACTGTCTCTTTTTCTTGCAAAGATGTTAATTCAGCTAAGAATATATTTCATTCAGAATTCATCAGTGTAATGAAATGGTTGACCACCAATAAACTCTTCCTAAATACCAGTAAAACAAATTTCATGAATTTTACTAATAAAAGAAATGTATATCTTGATGAACTTAATGTTAATGAAATCGCCATAAAGGAATGTACTGTAACAAAATTTCTTGGTGTAATGCTAGATAAGAATTTGCAATGGAGTGATCATGTAAATTATATCGCGAAAAAGATTTCAAGGAGCATTGCTATAATGTTTAAACTTAGAAATGTAGTCCATAAACAAGTTTTATTGATTCTTTATCATACTCTTGTTCTTCCTTATATAACGTACTGGATCCTTGTTTGGGGAAACTCCGCTAACAACGCATTAAATGGTATCTTTGTCATCCAAAAACGAGCAATAAGGTTATTATCTGATGCTGATTTCCTTGATCACTCTAGTGCGTTATTTAAAGAGCTAAACCTCCTAAAGCTCAACGATATAATCAAACTGGCACATTTTATCTTTATTTACGAGTGTACGAACAAAATCATTAATTTGCAATGGGTAAAAATAGATATTTTGTAACTCATCAAGAAATCCACTTGTCTCAGACCAGAAATAGATCAAAGCTTGTTGTACCTCAATTTAGATTGTCTTCATCTCAAAACCTACCCATTTTCATTGGATTGAAACTATGGAATGACGTGCATGTCGATATAAAAAATATTGTGAATATAAATTTGTTTAAAACCCAGTTGAAATCCCGATTAATAATGGCATACTTACAAAAATCTTGGATTAATGTCCACTAATATTGTTTAATATTGTCCATTAATATTGTAATACATGTTTTAACTATTAATAATACTTATTTTTTCCTTATTTATTTTTATTATTATTAATTAATAACAACTAGCTGCTTATTTTTAATAAGAGCCCAGTAAAGCTTAAAGCTTAAGGGCCAAATTAAATAAAATAAATAGTCGAGCTTCACAATTATTCATGTCATTGTAAATTGAAAAAATAAATTTATTTATTTTATTATTATTAATAAAGGTTAGTCTATTCTATTCTATTCAATTACTTCACCATTCATTTTAAACCTTATATCAGCTGGCTGATTACAGCTTTTAGGATGAAATTGCATAACCTTAGTTTTTGTAACATTAAAAAGAATATCATGTTTCTGCGAATATATATATATATATATATATATATATATATGTATATATATATATATATATATATATATATATATATATATATATATATATATATATATATATATTAGGGTGTCTCTTATTTTTGAAGTGTTGATTTGTTTAGGTTGCGCCCCCTCAACCAGTTCCATTGGTTGAAAAAACATCACATATAAAATTTTGTTTGGATTGAACAATTTTTAGAGGTCGCCCCCGCTTATTAAAGTTCATAAAATATAGCTATTATTTATGCAATTAATATTTGAAATTACTAGCAGTTGTCAAGTATACTAAACATATGTTTTTAATTAATTAATCATCATATTCATGATGAATTCAATTAAATGAATATATTAGAGATAATTGTCAAGTTTGTAGCTGAAAATATTGCTTGATAAGACAAGATCAACCTGTTTAAACATGTTTCATCAAGAATGCTATGGAGACGCTGAGAAGCTGATCAAGAATCGTGAGGACTGGGAGTTCCTTCAACTGCAAAGACAAAAAGGTCGTCCTGGCTCAATCGGTGGTGTGGACACTGTACATCTTCACCGCACAAAAAATGCAGTCAAACGGTTGGAAGCTGAGGCAGAGAGAAAAAGAAAGTCAGAATCTTTGATGGAGGCGTCTACTAGTCAAGTTGTACTGGCTTCTTCCACATCTTCCAGCAACACTGATGAAAGTGAGAATGAGGAGGAGGAGCCCAAAGGAGCTTGTGCTTTACCAAAATCTAAGAAAAAAACGAGGCATGAAAAACATCATGACTATTCAGATGTCTGCTGCCCTGGATCGTACACAAATTTCCTCTAGAAAGGCAACATTTATCCTCGCAGAGGCAGCTAAAAGCTTTGGTTTGGACGCTTCAGATTACAACATAAACCAACATTCTATCCATCGCCTTCGAAATAAGAACCGAGCTCGTCATGCTAAAGAACTTAAGGAGCATTTCCATGGAGAATGTTCTATGACAGTCCACTGGGATGGCAAGATGATAGAGGACCTCACCTCGCACAAGCACATTGATCGTCTCCCAGGACTTGTGTCAGGACCTGGTGTTGAACAGCTGCTTGGTGTCCCCAAAATCCCAAACTCAACTGGAGAAGCACAAGCTGAAGCCGTCTTTAACTGCCTGAATGAATGGGGAATTACAGAGAGAGTAAAAGCAATTTGTTTTGATACAACAGCTTCAAACACGGGTCAATATAGTGGAGCCTGTGCTCTCATCGAAGCAAAATTGGGACATGATGTTTTGTACTTGCCTTGTAGACACCATGTTTTAGATTTATTGTTGGGAGCTGCATTTGAAGCAACATTGGGATCTACATCAACTGGTCCAGAGATATTGATCTTTAAGCGTTTTCGTGACAATTGGACTTCTGTTGATCAAAGCCAGTTCCAAACAGATGAGACAGACACGATTACTAAAGAAGCAATTATCCAGTCTAAAACTGAACTAATTCAGTTTGCTAGATCCCAGGCACCTATGCTACGGGATGACTATCAAGAACTTTTGGATCTGTCCATCATCTTTCTTGGAGGTGTCCCCAATAAAGGCATCAAGTTTCGTGCACCAGGTGCCATGCATCGAGCTCGCTGGATGTCCAAAGCGCTCTATTCTATCAAGATGTGGCTTTTTCGAAACCAGTTCAAGATGACTAAGACTGAAGAACGAGGAATTCGAGATCTTTCCCTTTTTTCTGTTCTCATCTATATGAAGGCTTGGACAACATCCTCACTCCCTATTGAAACCCCATTTAATGACTGGCTCCTTATGAGGTCATTGATTAATTATCCTAACAAAAAGATTTCTGATGCAACTATAAAAAGCTCTCTAACCACTTATGGTACCTGTCTGAAGAAGCAGTTGGTCTTGCTTTCTTTGATGAGCGAATTACTACAGATGTAAAGAAACGCATGGTAAAGGCATTAGAAGATGAGTCCACTGATAGACCACCCAAGCGTCCTCGGATTCCTGAATCGACCTTCTGCTCTGGTGAAGGACTACACCAACTTGTTACAAGAAATACTAGAGAATTCTTTACTAAGCTGAATTTGCCAGAAGGATTTATGAACAAGGCACCCAGCACTTGGACATCCAACTGTGAATATTTAAGGGCCAGAGCTATTGTTGCAGCTCTATCTCTTGTAAATGACCGGGCAGAACGTGCAGTAGCTTTAGTTCAAGAGCTGAATAAGAAATTGACAGTGGGGGAAGAGCAGCTCCAGTTCCTGCTCTAAATTGTTGCAAAACACCGCGAGTCACCCAGTTCCATCAAAAACTGTTCTTCTCAAAAAATAACCATCAATGAGGTCGCACCTTAAAATACACCATATTGTATAATCATTGTATATTAAATAAATGTTGTATAAGGAAATAATGCTAATTAAAGTAATTAAAGTATGTAAATAGCACTGGCATTTTGAATTTATCTCTATATAATAAACTAATGTTTTTTTTTTGTAGCAATGCTTCATTGCTGATTGTATATAAAAAAAGAGCCAGGAAGGATTTTGGATAGGAGAAAAAGGATTGGGATAAAGAAGGATTGAGGACCAAAGGATGGATTATAACAACATCAAGGATAGGTTAGAAAAGGATCAATGATAAATAAGAAGGCCTATACTTATAAAAACGAATCAAACTAAAAAAAGAGGGAAGGAATTACGTGTATAATGAGCATAATCATATGTCAGGAGCTATTATGCCATGGTCATCATTTTTATTAGCCGGGGGCGACCCCTAAATATGAGCCAATTTGTGACAAACTTTCAAGTTTTAGTTTTTATGCTAAATGGAACTATTTTAGGGGGCGCAGATAAAATAATTCAACATTTAAATTTTTGACTACCCAATAAGAGACACCCTAATATATATATATATATATATATATATATATATATATATATATACTATAACATTATATATAGATATATATATATATATATATATATATATATATATATAATGTTATAATGTTTCAGACCAACAAAGACTCTAGGATCCACTCATGGCTGGTCTACCTAACTGTGTTCGTAATCGTGTATTGTGTATGTCCTCCGTGGTGGCGGAGGGGACCTACAATTTTACGTGGGTTCCGAACCACAAGAACATAAGAAACTTATTTAAAAACTGCCGGTAAATTGGCAACGACCAATTTTTACGAAACTAAATAATTATCAATTTAAAAATAATTAATTATCGGTTTAAAACTAAAGATAGAATCTCTCGGTCCAGAGGAGCAAGTCATAATAGACTACGTCCACAAATATGTTACATTCTATATCTATTTATAACGGACATGCAAATATATCAGATCCAAAGAATCCAGTCAATTTCATTACGGTATCCATCAAGTCACGGTCCATATCGATTGCGGACCAAGTCAAAATTTACAACCATATACATTATCAATTTAAAAATAATTAATTATCGATTTAAAACAAGATAGAATCTCTCGATCCAGAGGATCAAGTCATAATAGACTACTATCCACAAATATGTTACACTCTATATCTATTATATAACGGACATGCAATATATCAGATCCAAAGAATCCAGTCAATTTCATTACGGTATCCATCAAGTCACGGTTCATATCGATTGCGGACCAAGTCAAATTTACAACCATATACATTACAATATATACACATACGAGGAAAAGTGTAGGGGTGGCTGTAAAGACTGTACAGTAATGTAGAAATGTGTGTGCACCCATTATGGGTCTCCCATTTAAAGGTGTTTGTGGGGCAAGTGAAGATCATGAGTTTTTCAATACCTCACAGTACTATGGGGGGCACCGCTCGGCAGAGGAATCTCTTTAAATGGGGTGTGTAAGGACAGAGAGTATCCCCTAACCCAAGACGCTGCCTCCCTATATCCCACAACACTTGTGTTGAGCTGTGGGATCTACCCCCACAAAGCCTTAATTTTACTACCTTAAACTATACCCTTTCTATCAACATGCGCGTCCAATCGATTCTTAAACATGTTTATAGACGTGCTACTAATTACTTCTACTGGCAAACTATTCCAGCTATTTACTATTCTATGCGTAAAAAAGTTTTTCGCAACTGCTGTCTCGAACCTTCTACTTGTCAACTTACACCCGTTATTTCTAGTCCTATTATATTGAGATATTTCTAAAAAGCTATCTCTATCTACGTTATCAAACCCATTCATAATTTTGAAAACCTGGATTAGATCACCCCTTAACCTCCTAGTCTCGAGTGTAGTCAATTTTAACTCTTTAAGCCTATCCTCGTACGACTTTGACCTAAGAGACGGAATCATCTTAGTTGCTCGTCTTTGAACTCTTTCGATTTTGTCTATATCTTTGCGCATATGCGGATTCCAAAATTGGACCGCGTACTCCAAATGGGGTCTAACTAATGATTTATAAAGAGGAACTATAATATCGCGCGATTTGTACTCAAAATTTCGAGCTATAAAACCTAACACTTTGTTCGCCTTATTGACCGCCGCTGTACTTTGTTTCGCTACTTTTAAATCACCAGTGACTATAACTCCTAAATCTTTTTCCTGCTCTACGCTTGTTAATCTTTCCCTGACATACTATACGCAAAATTACCGTTACGCGAACCTATATGCATAATTTTGCACTTATCCACGTTAAATCTCATTTGCCATGTGACTGACCAATCAACGATTTTATCAGATCTTCCTGAATTTTACCTCTATCTTCGTCATTAATCGCCCTACCACCCAGCTTCGTGTCATCCGCAAACTTTGAAACTGTACTGACTAGGCCGACATCTAAATCGTTAATATATATAAGAAAAAGCAAGGGGCCCAATACAGAACCCTGAGGAACGCCACTCGCTACATTAGCCCAACACGACTCCGCTCCATCAACGACCACCCTCTGTTTCCTGCCTCGCAACCATTCTTCTAGCCACTTTATTACTACACCCCTGATTCCATGAGCCTTAGTTTTTTCAATCAGTCTTTTGTGCGGCACGGTGTCAAACGCTTTTTGAAAATCTAAATACACTACATCAACCGCCCGATGTCTATCGTAAACGTCAACCACGCTTTGGAAAAATTCTAAAAGATTAGTTAAGCAAGATTTGTTTCGCCTAAATCCGTGCTGCGTATTTCTAACTAGCTTATGGAATTCTAAGTGTTCGACTATACGATCCCTAATTATTGATTCCAGTAGCTTACCTACAACAGACGTTAAACTGATAGGCCTATAATTTCCCGCCGCACCTTTATCGCCTTTCTTAAAGATAGGTGTTACGTTTGCTAACTTGAAATTATCTGGTACGCACCCCTCAGAAATAGACGCATTAAAAATCTTTGTTAGCGGCACAACAATGCTATCTTTTAATTCTTTTAGTTGTATGGGATATATGGAATCCGGACCCGGTGATTTACGCGTTTTCATTTTATCAATATAGCGCATTACTTCCCCTTCACTAACGACAATATTATCCAAAATATTACCATTATCAAAAGGTATTATGTCTATGACCGTAGGGATATTCGTTACATCTTCTATAGTAAAAACTGACGTAAAAAAATTCGTTTAGCAAGGTAGCCATTTCCTTGTTTTCAGAGACTAGATCTCCATTTCCATTTTTTAATGGACCTAAGACACTTTTTACCGGATTTCTATTATTGACGTATTGAAAGAATCGCTTGGGGTTTTCTTTACCGTCACGAGCTATGGAGATTTCAAAT
This sequence comes from Bathynomus jamesi, assembly GCA_023014485.1. Taxonomy (NCBI): domain Eukaryota; kingdom Metazoa; phylum Arthropoda; class Malacostraca; order Isopoda; family Cirolanidae; genus Bathynomus; species Bathynomus jamesi. The sequence continues at coordinate 93,239 of JAJOZX010007424.1, read as the reverse complement.
TCGCGTTTTGACTTTTTTATTACACTTTTAGCTTCACACCTTAGAGATATGTAGTTGTTTCGTAACAACAGATTATCTTTATCGCACTTGTATAGCCTATAAGCCCTCTCTCTACTCTTTATAATGTCTCCTACTCTAGAAGTAAACCACAAGGGCTTGTTGTTTACTTTCGCACGCTTAATTTTGTACGGTACACATTCCTCATTTATAGTCCTAAATACCGTTAAGAACGATTCCCACATTAGTTTTGCGTTGGAGTTCCCCATTACGTTTTCCCAATTGACGTGTGAAAATTTATTTCAAAATTTACTAAAGTCTGCGTGCTGGAAGCTAGGAATTTTAGTCGAGTTAGTTGGTTTCGAGTGACTTACTGAGAGGACAAACTCTACCATATTGTGATCGCTATTGCTCAACGGTTCTATTACTTGAAGATCAGTAATTAGCCTATCATCCGTAGTTATTACTAAATCTAAAATACTGTCCAACCTCGTAGGTTCCCCAACCTTTTGAATAAGAAAGCTATCCTCGAGAAAATTAACTAAACGATTACCTTCCGCGTCTCCCTGCATTGTATCGTAATTCACGTTGGCGCAATTAAAGTCACCCATAACTAAAGCCTGCTCACTACCGATTATTCTTTTTAGTTCACGATATAACGCTTCGTCCGTAGCAGCTGTTTGATTTGGGGGCCTATATATAACCGCAACAAGAAGTTTGAAATCGTTCAATTTAAGTTCTGCTATAGTCGAATCTATCGGTTCTGGAATCGAGTGCTTTACTTCTATAACGTTCGCAATATTATCTTTGATATACAACATAACACCGCCTCCTCGCCTACCTATTCTGTTTTTAACAAAAAGTCTATAACCTTTAATTTGATACTCCCCTACAAAGTCACGTGTTTCAGTGCTAAGCCACGATTCATTTATCGCAATTAAATCATAGTCTTTACAAGCAATAAAAGAAAAAAATTCGTTTATTTTATTTCGTAGGCTACGAGCATTTAAGGATAGAACCTTCAAATTGTTTGTAATTGCGACACCTTCGCGAGCGCGGGGGAAATTTGTGGCATTTACGCTGGGACCGTTCGGCTTACGGCAGCCTGAAAAGAAGAGACAGTATTATGAAATAGTCTTCCTAAACGCGCAGCTCCAACTTCATTAAGATGAAGTCCATCTTCGAGGAACAAGTCCCTCCTGCCGTAGAAACTGTTCCAAAAATTAGCAAAATGCACTCCTTCCTGTTGGCAAAGAGACTTTAGGTTATTGTTAATATAGGTCGCCTTGCTGTAGAAATCGCTTCGTTGGATAATTCGAGGAAGTATACCTGTTAAAACAATCTTATTAGTTTTCTCCTTTAATCGCTCTAATAAGTCCCTGTACCAAGCCAGCAGTTCTTCCGATCTAGAATTTAAAACGTTATTAGTACCGACATGAATAACATACGTTGTGTCCTCGGCGGTACTGTCTGTAAAATGGTCAACATTATTAGTTATATCCTCCACCCTTGCACCAGGGTAGCAGTAACGGCGCCTACGACGAGGGTTTCTCCCACAGAATTCCTCGAGCTGCCCTCGAACAATGGAATCACCAACGAGTCGTATTTCCGGTTCATCAGTATCTTCGAACCCTAAAACAGAAAACTTATTGCTTGTTATTACTGGTAGACAAGGCTTTGCTTTTCTCAATGGGGCTCCATTTCGCACTCGAACGAAGGGTTGGGAACTAGGGGAAGAGTGAGGGCTATTAGTACTATTTATATTATTAATAGAAACTGAGGCAGGAGGGGTCGTAACTGGAGTCTCAAGGGATTCTAATTTTGCCGTCAGGAGCATTACGCTTTCTTCAAGTCTCACCCTGGCCTGCCTCTCACGGTCTAATTCGTTCCTCAGCACTTCCATTCTTGAGCACCACCTGCAAACTAACTGTTCATTATTATTAGCCATTGTAAACGCGTAAGCAGCAAATTTCCCTTTACAGCGACTGCAAGTACTTGACGGGGGTGCCATGCTTTTAATTAGTTAAACAACAAAAAACAAAAAAAAAACAAAAAAAGAGCGTTTGGAAATTAATAAATTACAACGTAGGTCCACCGTGTTCTTGAAACGCAGAAACAGGATCTTGTAACACAAATTTATTACTAAATTAATATAGAATTAAGCTACCGACGAAAGAAATGTTAAAGAAAAAGTATTAAATGGAACTTATCTGGTCGTTGTTTACTGGCTTAATCCTTTTTTTCCAACGGTAGGTGACCCTTTTGGAGGTCAGGTAGTGTGTGAAGGAAATCTGAACCTTAAAAAACCACGTTTCTGATAGATTTGAAAAACAACAAAAACAAACCAAGGGAATTTCAACCTTATGACTGCACGTTTTACGATTGATTTGAAAACCAAACAAGGCAAGCCACGTTCTGTAGCCTTGGTTTGATCCAATAATATATTACTGAATAACGTCAATAAATGAAATATATTCGTTAATGAATGATTAGTAGCACGAAGTAATATATATAGTTGAAATCGGATAAAGTTAGTTTGTTTGTGTATGTGCTCATTCCGGGAAATATTATTATTAAAAAAAAAAAATTTCCCTGCTGATTGTTTAAGCGTGATATATATCACGTCACAAATGGATAACATTGTATGGATATGATAGTACGATCTGTTTGCATTGTCCAAACATAACGGTTTATTTAAACGGAAACTATTTCATAATAACGTTCAATACCAAAACAAAAGTAGGCTGAACAAAAGCCGAGTAGGGCCTACTTATATTCAAAACTTCAATTTTTCTTAAAAGTACTTTAACATGACAAATGTAAATAAAGTAACTCTTTTTCTAGGCACATTAAGATCTATGTATCCAGACTGGATATAGAATTCTGTTGAGGCCACAACTTAAAATTAACAAATATCTAACTTATGCAATACATAATCGAAGCTCTGAATAAATTTGGAATGAAAACAAAATATATTGTTTATGATTTAGAAATTTCCAAAAACAAGATCCGTAAATAGATTTATTAATTGGAATTTAACTTTCAAATAAAACGTATTTTAAACCAAAAAGAAATATGTTTTTGGCTAAAAGAAACACCTATAGAAATTTTAGGGATTATATGCATTGTGCGAAGACAAAATTTCTACATTGATCAATAATCACATATTAAGGTAATTTAATATAAAAAGACACGAAACAAAACCTATTTTAAAAAGTATACGCCTACTTAATTTATATAAAATAAGGAAAAGATGGACTAAGAAGGTCAAAATGAGATTCTTTCCAGACTGTAATTATATAGAGTTAATTAAAAAAAAATTACATTCCTAGTACTCTCTCTCTCTCTCTCTCTCTCTGGACAGGGGGTTCTATACGATAAAGAGTTGCCCACTTTTATAGAATCTACAGGGAAAGTAAAAAAAGTGGGCAACTCTCCCAGTTGACTCGGGCATTTCGGCGGATTGGAGACGGGGTGAGGGAAGGGCAGAAGGAAAACGACATTTTGGGAGAATTCAGGTGTTGGGGAGGAATGCGAGCAAAGAAAACAAATTGTTATAGATTAGGACGAAATTGGAAATTTTTTGGCAGAATTGAGAGTTCATTTTAATTTATGATAATTTAAAGGAGTACGTGGGTTGTATTAAATTCGTAGAGAATTTAATAAAATAATTTGCTCCTACCATAAATGTAATGTTTCCTTTTTATGTGTTAATTTCTCATTTTTAGATATTTCCTATTATAAACATCGCCATTTCTATTCAAACGCAGCGTGTCCGAGGAAAGAATGAAGACAAAGCGCTTTTCCAAAATACATTTATTAATTTTGACTCTTTAAATTACGGGTGAGGCTTTTAATTTCCCTTTAATTTAACCTAAGAGAGAGAGAGAGAGAAGGAGAGAGAGAGAGAGAGAGAGAGAGAGTTACAAGGAGTTACAAGGAAAATAAGTACTTCAAAAGGCCTTGCGGCCCATACCGAGGAGGTACCAATGGCAACGGTTGCCAGGGAAAATTTTCTACACCCTCAAATAGTGTGCAAGATTTGGTCTAACCTTTTCTTGAACTGATCCACAGAGGAACTGTTCACAACTTCCGAAGGTAACCTGTTCCATGTGTCACAGATCTTATACGTAAAGTAATTCCCACACACTAGTCCTAAACCGTTTCAAATCCAACTTCCAACCATTGTTGCGAGTTGGGTTATCATTTAAACTAAACATGCTTCTAAAATCGACATCTTTGAACCCGCGTCACATATGCGTCAATTGTAGCCCATATGCCTAACAGAAGGGATTAACTTTGTGGCATTCTTCAGCCAGTTTTCAATCCACCTACCTACTTCCCCACCAATACCCAGCACGCGCACTTTGGCCATTAGCCTGCGGTGAGGTACCTTATCAAAGGCTTTCTAATCAATCGCCCTACTCTTATCATACTCACTCAACATGACGTGGAAAAACTCGAGCATGTTGGTGAGACACGACCTATGCCGTCTAAACCTATGTTGGAGTCCCCAAATAGCTTGTAGGAATCCAAATGGTCAACAATCCTACCCGCTATTATCCCCTCTAATTATTTACCTAAAACTGAAGTGAAATGTTGTTATTTGTAGAGGTTCCAAAGCCTCTCTTCCCACGCATGAGGTAGCAATAGGGTCCTAATCGTAAGAGTAGAGAAAAAGACAATACTAAATGTTTTTTTTTTTTTTTTTTGCAGTAAGAGGAGAACATCCTTAACCTAAGCTAAAAGGACAGAGTAGGGATGGGAAGGGGTCCTAGTAACCCACGGGACAGGTTTGTACAACAGACTTCACCCGCCCTCCCGAAAGAGAGAACCTAAAGGAATTGGCAGCCAATTTCTCTAGAATCCCACGACTCGGGACCGGAGGGCTGTCACACCCCAAGTATAAAGTTTACAACACCCAGAAGGAACGTGAGTAGTATAGCCGCAAAAGGGGAGAGTGCAAGAATGTTGCAAGTGATTACGTAATGTTGCAAAGGGGGGGTGGGGGTGTTCCAAAAAAACAAAAAAAAGAGTACTGGCCTTTGTTGCCAACCGGGGTTGCAAGGGGCATGCAACTTGGAGGCGGAGTTCTCCCCCAAGCTATTCCCCCCAAAGGGCCAGAAAGGAGGAGAGAAAGGAGGAGAGGTGTTCACCTGGCAGGAGCCAAGGGCATATTAAGACTTCAGCATAGTAGGCGTTGTTTTATAGGCTCCTAATCAGCCAGTTGGCTGAATCAGACAGTTGGCTGAGCCAAGGGGGGAGGGGTACACCTGAAGGAGAGAGAGAGAGACACCTGAAGGAGAGAGAGAGAGAGTAGTGGCCTTTGATTGCAAGGCATGCAACTTGGAGGCGGAGTTCTCCCCCAAGTTATTTTCGTTTACCTAACCTAAGAGGCCTATAAGGGGTTTTCCCAAAGGGCCAGAAAGAGAAGGACCAGAGGTCCTTGCTCGGCTGGGAGCCGAGCTTGAATGAATCCGTCAGTCGTCTCTCGGTCTTTTATAAACCTCTATTCTGGCTGAGTTGCCTGATAGCGCCATGTATTCAGTTGCTGAGTTGCCATATCACGCCGTGTATTCAGTTGCTGAGTTGCCAGATCGCACCATGTATGCAGTTGCTGAGCTGCCAGATCACGCCATGTATTCAGGTGCTGAGTTGCCAGATCGCACCATGTATTCCAGATAGCGCCATGTATTCCAGATAACAAAAACCATATATTAATCATCCATTTAAATAGTGTACCACAATTGAATCCAATTAAATTCTGTTTATTAAATAAATAATTTTTACACACTTAATTTTTATTATAAATATTTGAACAACGAAACAATATGAAAATTTACGAAACAATTCAATTAAAAGTTGAAATTATCCAAAACACAATCCGACGAAAACAAATAACGTAGTTAGCCTACACATAATTCAACCAACCATAGAAAACAGAATTATAGAAAACCAATTAGGTTTTTATGGATAACTAGTTTATCTTGACATAAGTTTACTATAATTATATATATACAGTCTTTTAAACATCTTGTGATATATATATATATATATATATATATAAATTTTTTCTTTATTTAAAACAAGTTTGAATGTATTTACTTTGCAAACAACATGAGCAAAATTAAACGATAAATATTTTATAATTTATTAAGATAGATAAATAGATATATATAGTGTTTCACTATAGATGTATAGATGTATATAGTGTTTTACAATAGATGTATATAGTGTTTAACGATTAGAAACAAATATAACATTAACTTGAACTTCATTAAACTTGAAATTAGCCAAAACACAATCCGACGAAACAAATAACGTAGTTAGCCTACACATAATTCAACCAACCATAGAAAACAGAATTATAGAAAACCAATTAGGTTTTTATGGATAACTAGTTTATCTTGACATAAGTTTACTATAATTATATATACAGTCTTTTAAACATCTTGTGATATATATATATATATATAATTTTTTTTTATTTAAAACAAGTTTGAATGTATTTACTTTGCAAACAACATGAGCAAAATTAAACGATAAATATTTTATAATTTTTTAACATAGATAAATAGATATATATAGTGTTTCACTATAGATGTATAGATGTATATAGTGTTTTACAATAGATGTATATAGTGTTTAACGATTAGAAACAAATATAACATTAACTTGAACTTCATAAACTTGAAATTAGCCAAAACACAATCCGACGAAACAAATAACGTAGTTAGCCTACACATAATTCAACCAACCATAGAAAACAGAATTATAGAAAACCAATTAGGTTTTTATGGGTAACTAGTTTATCTTGACGTAAGTTTACTATATATAATATATATATACATTCTTTTAAACATCTTATGATAGGTATATGTAAATATATATATATATATATATATATTATTTATTTTTCATATTATAACATTTAATTTTATTTTAGTGTTTATTTATGCAGTGTTTAGTTAGCCTCTTCATTTAAACTATAACATTTATAGTGCTGCAGTTAAACCATCCTTAAAATGGCAGAGTTTGTGCCGAATTGGAAAGGTTTTCACTCCGCCTTAGACCCACAGTTTAACGTGGAAACTGAATGCTTTTTTAAAAATATAATTAGGATATATTTCTTTATTATAAAATAAGTTAATTGAAATTATGTTAACACAAGAATTTGTGAAAACAATACTAACTTGTAAGTAAAAATAAAAATATAATATAAGGGACTACCATAGAAATGTAAGTGTCTATAATTTATTCAAAAGAAACACGTTTTTATATATATGTTACTCGTCCGATCCCGTTATAGCGGATTGGTACACGTCATAGCTCCACCAAGCTACATCGGCAGCCAATCACTACGAACATCTCGTCTTTTGGGCGGAGCTTGGCGATTGTGCATATAAAAGGAGCTATTTTTCAGTTGGGAGTAACAGTAGCTATTTTCGCGTCAGTGAATAATCATTCCCTCCACCATGGACCTGTACGTCTCCCCAGACTTGTATGAAGAAAGTGACGCTGCAGCATTAACGACAATTAGTCTTTTTAACGCGATTGACCGTGATGAATTATTCCCAACGCAAACCGTAGAAGATATTTGCTCCTTACAACCCGACGCAGGGGACTACCATAGAAATGTAAGTGTCTATAATTCGATTTATATATTTGGAGAGTTGTAGTATCTCGTCAAATAGATACTCGGCAAAAATTTTTTATGTCAATCAATGTTATTTGGTTTTACCTCTTATCCCCATTATGCTAAAATCGAAATTTTTTATGGCAATCAATGTTATTCCTCTTAAATGAACCAAAGATATCTTCACATACAGTGCCCGCGAAAAGTATCCGATCACTCAAGAAAATACAATATTTTCCCTTGATATTCAGAGACACGTAATTCACTTTCTATTTGTTCTAGCGACATCTGGTAACTTTGAGGTTGCTCGCTGATATGAGAGCTATCCAACGCATTCTCAAATTAGTGTTCTGGTAGCCTTCGTTGCGGGTGGCTGTGTCTCAAATTTGTCAGATTTCACTGTTTGTGTAAATTTCTTGATATTTTTTTTTTTTTCAGAAAGTGGTGTAAATAAAATTATATATAATGTGTGCTAAAAAACAACTTAAGAGTGATTGTCGAGGTGCTATTGTTGCTTTGCATGCATGTGGGAAATCACAGAGACAGATAGCTAAGGAATTAAACATATCCCAAAGTACCGTTAATTTATGGGTTTCACGGGCTAAGAACAATGGTGGCCTAACCACGCCAGTCCCTAAAAAACGATCTGGCAGACCGAGAAAAACAAATTCGCGAACAGACAAACTTATGAAACGTTTAGTATTGAAAACCCAACAATAACTGCGAAAGAAATAAAATTTAATATGAATAATTTGTTATCTGGTGTTTCTGAACGAACTATCCAGGAGCGGCTCCAAAAAGAACTCGGATTACCATCTCGCCATGCTGCTAAGAAACCGTTCATTAATGAAAAAATGCGTAAAAAACGTGTCGCATTTTGTAAAAAATACATTCATTGGACTGTTGATGACTGGAAGAAGGTTTTATTTAGCGATGAGTCGACATTTTGACATTCAGAAGTTGTCCAAAAAAGGTTCGCCGGCCTATTGGCTCAAATAGGATGGACCCTAAATACACCCTAAAGACAATGAAACATCCTCCAAGTGTGATGGTTTGGGGTTGTTTCGGTTACTATGGGCGTGGAAACTTATATTTTCTTCCGAAGAACACAACTATGAATGGTGCACGGTATTTAGCAATGCTACAGGATAAACTTCCAATGGCAATGGCAATCCAAAGGACAAAAACATACATGCATGATGGTGCACCATGTCACAGGGCCAAAATAGTGACAAAATGGATTACTGACAATAAATTTGATATTTTGGATTGGCCTGGTAATAGTCCAGATCTCAATCCGATAGAAAATCTGTGGCTAATAATAAAAAATAAGGTTGAATGCCACGACACTGGCTCAGTCGAAAAATTACAAGAGGCCATCAAAAAGGTATGATGCAAGGAAATATCAGTGGAAGTTTGTCAAAACTTGATTAAATCCATGCCAAAACGTCTAGAACAAGTCATCCAAACCAAAGGACAGATGACAAAATACTAATATAAGGTTAGTATACATTTAAACATTGTTTTTTATGTAAAAAATACAAATTTCAAGGGTGATCGGATACTTTTCGCGGGCACTGTAATGGGGATCTGTCTGTATACTCTGTATATGTTTTAAAAGAATGAACATTATTCCTTTAAGGTCCAATGAGGATTTGACACGTGTTATACAATCTTTTGAAGAATCTCGTGTCATGAATACAGAGGATATACTGAACAGTCAGCAATGTCACACATCCTCCACCATGGACCTGTACGTCTCCCCGGAATTGTATGAAGAAAGTGACCCTGCAGCATTAACAGCAATTAGTCTTTTTAACGCGATTGACCGTGGCGAATTATTTCCAACGCAAACCGTTGAAGATATTTGCAGTGACGCTCCTTACAACCCGACGCAGGGGACCGCCATAGAAATGTAAGTGTCTATAATTCGATTTATATATATGGAGAGTTGTAATATCTCGTCAAATAGATACTCGGCAAAAATTTTTATGTCAATCAATGTTATTTGGTTATCCCCATTATGCTAAAATCGAAATTTTTTATGGCAATCAATGTTATTCCTCTTAAATGAACCAAAGATATCTTCACATAATGGGGATCTGTCTGTATACTCTGTATATGTTTTAAAAGAATGAACATTATCCCTTTAAGGTCCGATGAGGATTTGACACGTGTTATACAATCTTTTGAAGAATCTCGTGTCATGAATACGGAGGATATACTGATCAGTCAACAATGTCACACCGAAATAATGTAAGTGTTTTTCAATCTTTTTGGGATAAGAAGACACAATATTTTTCATAAATTTATTAAATGAAAGAAATCAGTACAATAAACAACTACAGAATATACCGTTACAAATATACGAAAAAACATTATAATATACAACGAGTACGTACAATTGGAAAACGGATTTTTATCTGTCTGCATACCATTTCATCGTTTCGGTGAGTGTGACACGGGTCAAATAATTTAAAAAATTTATAAATTCTTTATCACTTGACATATGCATGAGAAATGAGACGCAGTACATTCCTCAAACATTAGTAAAATATCCTTGTACACGAAACGGGTTCCATACAACTTCGGGAATATGTAACTGAGCGAGAAATTTTACAATAATAGGGTCACTCCAGGGTTGAGTACCGAGTGAATCAAAACAGTACAGGCGCTGTCTATTTTTAAAATAGACAGCAATCCAGTGAATCCCTTCATTACCGATGACATCTGTGTTCACAATAAGACTACCGCATTCTCGCGTACTTGGCAAACTCAATGTTTCATTCTTCGCAAAACACGCCGATAAATTTGGAACGTGTGACTCGCTCCATTACTTTCTGAAGTGTATTAGCATCCATTTTAAAAGTCAGTGATAACGCTCCTAAATCTATCTACTTCTATTAGGGCTTGCGATTCGAGATATACTAGTACACTAATAGGAGCGTCTATAGGCTTGGCGAATTCCAGCCGCACTGAGATGTTTCCGCTCTGCTGTGGGGTTAAATGGGTATTTACGCTAGCAGATAAGTCAGGTGTAATGTCAAACGGATAAAGGTTAAATTGATCAATGAATTCTTCCTGCGTTACCCCATTACCAAGCTCATCACAATCACCTGCAATATGGGTCAGATTACTATAGGCTCTGGCACAAAGAGGTAACACAGCGTCTGATGAATAGTCCGTACCCATTGTTCCACCCAAAGCAGTGCCATTAACGTATAGAGTTATATTTTTAAGTCCGAAATTCTCAAATTTAAAGGCACTCTTTTATATTTCCATTCACCGAAGCGTGGTCCTGCATGCCGATTAATATCCTTTTAGGAAGATTTCCCAGGGCAATGTTTTCTATCTGCTTCGATGCCAACCCTGCAGGAACCGTATATAGTTTGATTTGCACTCTGTTAATAGGATATTTCACTGTAGCGTTTAGTAAATTTTTCTCAATTTCTAGTTGTTTTGGTGAACTTAATTTCACTCGCCGTACGCGGAGGTATGTGTCCATAATGTGAACCACAACGGGCTTTGCACCCTCTTCTTGATCCGCATCCAGATTTAAGCAGATCTCAGGACTCGTGCGGGTGAGCTTTATTTTCATATCCACCCCGTTCACAAGCAACTTCTCTGGAAAGTGAAATCTGTGTGCAACCGTCCAAAACACTCGTATATTTTCTTTTTAGAATTTTTAAATTTGTCCTTTATACTATTTTCATCTTTAGTTTGATAATATCCCTCGGCACTTAAAAAGGTAGCCTTCGCTTCTTTGGAAAAGTTGAGGACATTTTCCAGATAGGCTCGTAGGTGATAGTACCCCGTGCCTGCCGATATGTTGGTCTGATTTAAATATACGTCACACTGGTTGAATATGGAGTGCAGAAAGTTTGTTTCAGGGTATACAGCATATTTGTCATCGCAGACCGTTCCATCAGAATGGGCTATACGTAGCTTAGCGTACATGTGCACACAGCTTGGATCAAAAAAGTAAGGACCTGAGCTGGGTATCACGAATTCTATAGGTGCACTCGGGGAAACTAATTGTGGTTTTAAAGGGTTAATTGTAATAAAGTCACTGTGCTCAATAGAAACTTTGGGTTGGAGGTAGCTCAAAAAGGGACAGCTCGATTTACAGCATTGTGAACTACATGGGTGGATGAAGCGTGCCATGGCGAAATAGTGACTCCTCTCTCGACAAATGGTAAACAACTATGATTCATGAGATCAATGTCCTAGCTTATATCAGTCAAAAAAAGTGGTCAACCATAGGTTTCATTCGCTTACAGCACTTCTTTTTTGATAGCCTTTTAAGTTTAATACCACGTGACCCCTTCTTCTTCCGGGGAGCCCTCTTCTTCTTCCGCCACCACGCATTTTTCTCTTGCATCTTTGATGATTTCGTCCCGTGTACGCTTTAAATGTTTTTTTAGAGCCTCTTTAGGTTTAGCCCCGGCCAATATGTCTTCTGCAGTTAATACCTGATTGCAGCGCTTTCCCTTCCAAGGTCTACTGGCACCCCTCCAGCAAAGGAATAGCCGTACGTAGTATGGATGAAAAAATGGACCCAAGTCCACTACCGCGCTGGTATCGCACCCCTCGATAGACGGTGAAAGGCTTTCTATCCATTATAACTCAGTGCGTCGAAAGTGTAGCTTCACTGTTAAGCTCCCGTTACCGAATGGGAAGTTTTCACCCTCAATCGTTCTTATATATATTGAGATATTGGTTATTAAATTAGTTGCGACATTCACATAATGGGGTCTGTCATATGTAATACTCAAACTCCTTCCTCTATGGTTGGGGATGTGAGCAATGCGCAGCAGGCGTGCCTGGGTATCCCCAACAAACTGGTGCTCCACTATATTACTGTAAATATAGCACATGTCTGGGGACTTTTCAGCCAATTTCTCCATCTTCAATTGATACATTAATCTGGACAAGTCATGCTGTGTCTCGTGAAATGTCTCTCTTTGGAAGGCTGCGCTATATCGGCCATTGGCTAGAATTTGGAACTTTCTATGGTCTTTAATACGTCTGTTATTCTTTGATTTTAGGATTAGTGTATGTGCAGGGTTGTTTACGATTTCGTATACTAAATCATTCGTAAGGTTTGAGTTTCTTAAACTTACGTTTAAGCCTCTCACAACATCCTCGGCCGAACCATATTGACCCGGTCCTAGTCTTACTTCTGTACTGTCATACCGTGCAATCTTAGTCCGAGCGATGCGCATAGTTTCATCCATAGCTACCCCAGCTTTTTCACACTCGTCAATGTCTCTAAGAATCGTAAAAACGGTTTCTTTATGTTCAATATTTAAAAAGATGGTGTCCAGCTGAATTTCGCATATCCCCACCTCATACGAATCACGACCCAATTCAATGTGCTTGTGGAGTTCTGTTACAAAGTTGGCTAGTGTGTTGTTAGGGTGTACAGACAGGGACGAGGAGGACGGGAGTGTGACGTAGAAATGGTTAGGAGCCATGTTGCATACTATTTAAGCTTCATTATTGCATCAGCTTTTATATAGGTGTTGAAGCTTTCTGGGTACCCTACCATTTCACCAGGTACATTTTTCTCTTTCCTGAACCTTTGCTTCCTAAATTTTCTCAATTTTAAACACATTTTTTCCTAAATTAAACGCAACTTTCTGCAATTCCTCGCGGTAAAAGCCTCCTGAGATTTCTTCTCCATTCAAATCTTCAATGTAATACATCATTATCTCACCTTTAGGTCTCATAGCCCTAACTTCAAAAATCTCGCGTGTCCATCCTTGCTCAAAACCCTTTGCGAATTTGTTCCCCGAACGCGACAGCCTTACATAATCATTGATTTTGAAGCGCGCAGAGTGTGGTGGTGGTGGTGGTGATCCATCTCTCCTCGGGAGCGTACCTCTTTCTAAAACTTCGTTAGGTGTTGTCCCAATCGTGCGATGGTGTGAGTGGTTGTAGGATGACGCCAATGATTCCAGAATGTCTAGAAATCTGTGTGTTTTTATGTGTAAAATAACGGTGCATGCGTTCCTTTATGGTGCGCTGAACTCTTTCAGCTAAAGAAGCCTTATGTATAGAATTGGTTGTGTAATAGCTGATATTAAACTCTGTCAACATGTTCTGAAAAGCACGGCCTATAAATTCCTTCCCCATATCCGTACAAAAATAGCCAGGAACCCTGTTTTCTTTAACATTAGCGTTTTGGTGGCTTTAGCAACTGTTTCAGGTGATTTATTTTTCAGAGGAACTAGCCACAGATATCTAGAGAATACGTCTATTATGAATAGAATGTAGCGGTAACCATCGTTATACACAGAATATCTTTGCATGTCTGTTAAATCTGCTTGCCAAATAGAATCAATCGAGGAAGCCGTTGTCTTGGCTGTTTTAAACCTTTTTCTCACAGGCTTATGAAGCGTATAAGCGTCCTGCTCCTCAAAAATCTTTCAACATCTTTTTTTCCTACTCCGTAAACACTTCTGTACAGTCTATCTATGCCGCCGTAAGAGGATGGGTTAGAAACGTCATAATAGCGTTTAGTTAATACGTTAGCCATTTGCGTATTTTAGAGGCACGTGGGTAGGGTTGGTTTAACCTCTTCTTGCTCCTCTTCAAAGGTGTTACCGCCGGGGGTGACGGCGTCTTCAATTGTGTCACATGCGTTGCATGTTCCAAGTCTTTTAACCTGTTCAGATTTCCTATCAACGTTTTAGGGACATTTATTTGTTGTAGTCTTGCTTTAATATGCTTCCATCCTGATGGTGATGGCCTATCCCACTTTCTCACCAGATCATGGACAATGTCTACGATATTCGATCCCTGTACCTTTGATCCTTCCACAATGATCTCGCCTGTATCGGTCCATTGTATGGCGGGATCCTCATTCAATAGATTATAAAGACTTAAGCCTTTACTCCTCAATGTATGTGGGAGGGTGCTTTTTAATACATGTTCGATATGTTGTGTGGCTAATCTTTTTGGTTGGTCAGCTGTATCGTCGGCTCAGATCCTATGTCGCCATGTCCATCGTCCCCCGTGCTGTGCCTAATAACCACAGGAATCTCTGTAGGGCTCTTATAATTTTCGTACTCGTGAAGAAATTTCTGCAGAGCTTCTTGGTATAAGATTCTTTTCTCATCAGGTGTTTTTTCACTGTTTAATAGAGCTAGCAATTCGCTTTCCATTCTTTTAAGTCTGCTTTTACGGGGATCTAGATCCGTGTCTGGATTCCTTTGCAGTGAAGCGTACACCTCGTGGGGAATCACTACCACTTTCTTCATTATATTAATCTAGTCAGTAAAGGACCCAAAACTGAAAATAAGATGGGGAGAAATGACCCTCCTGTTTGTAAAATAATTCGTTTTTTCTTCGCTACAGTTTGACTTTTACGAGCGAGTGCACGTATTATGTTCTTGTAGCGGCGTAGGCGA
Organism: Bathynomus jamesi; assembly: GCA_023014485.1. Classification (NCBI taxonomy): domain Eukaryota; kingdom Metazoa; phylum Arthropoda; class Malacostraca; order Isopoda; family Cirolanidae; genus Bathynomus; species Bathynomus jamesi. The sequence goes on along the minus strand of JAJOZX010007424.1, from coordinate 78,191 downwards.
GCCTTCTGATGGGTTTTCATTGATACATTGCAATTTATAACGTTAAGACAGATTTCACAGATGCATTTTAAAAAGTCGGCGTCGATATTTTTAATAAACATCTGCTGCATTGCCCGGGGCAGTCGATGATAGATTTTTATTAATTCACGGTATTTCTTTAGTCTCTTTGTCATTCTGGAATATACACCGTTTCAGGCTCGTTTGGAAATATATTCGTTCGCAGAAGCACTCTAAACGTGTTTCGCGGATGAAGGTCGCAAAGCAAATATCCGTAACGCGTGCTTGTAGCTTCTTTATAAACTTCCAAAACTCCTTACGCTGATTCGGGAACATTTGATTGGCTAATACCCCAATTTGTGATACATCTCTACGTTGCGCGAATAAAACTAGATATTGCGTATTTAACGACACATCGCGCATGTATCTATTTTTGAAAAATAGATTCTGATTGATGAAGAACACGCTTATGTTAAGATGGTGGGAGAATACTGTAAATGTCTCGGCAAACGTTTTATCCATCTCCAACATGAGATCGTCAATTACAATGATTGTATGTTCATTTCCCTTTAACGAATTAACGTCATATACGCCTTTGTGGAACAAAATATCATCTTGGTACTCGTTGAACACTGATTGATACGTCGAATAGCACCATATAACTTTATGCACAAATTTAGAGAACATCTCTCCCTTTTCTTTAATGATTTTAAGCATAAACACAGTTTTACCGCATCCTGTAGGTCCAGATATAATACATGTGGATGGGCTCGTGAATCTGAATTTTTCTACAGAGTCCATTTCTAACACGTCACACTCCTAAGTGGGTCATTTACAAAATATTACAAATTTTGAGTGCTGTTCCTTATATTTTGCTTTCTTCTCCCACAGAACCGTGAATGACGATGAGGTAGAGCACCCCATCATTGACATTACGGATGACCTCGACGACAGTGTAGTTGTGATCTCCTCCCCTGCCAACGAACCCTCACCAGCGATACCGGTAGCACGTCCAAAGCGGAGGTGTGAGAACCCCACGTCAGGTATAAAGCGCCCGAAATACGCGCCTGTTGCAGCGGTAATAGATCCCCAACCCTCAACCTCTTACGCAACAAGCCCCCCAGCAGCACCTCCCGCTAATATATCCCCTTATTCATCCCCGCCCCCCGTTCTGTTAAGTCTACAATAATAGATCCCCAACCCTCAACCTCCTACGCAACAGGCCCCCATCAGCAGCACCTTCGCTAATATATCCACTAATTCATCTGCCGCCCCCCGTTCTGTTGAGGATGCTATAACGCTGGAATTGGTGCGATCCGCAGCCCCCACCCCAGCCTTGACTAGAAATCGGTATAGAGTCAGGGTCGACCCTAGAGCCATGTATAGCAATGGAATTGAGCGCGGGCTACGCCGGGTTGTACAGCATATTGTAGAGTTTGCTCTTCAGAATCGCGACGAGCGTGAAGTCAGGACGAGTCTGTCCTTTGGATTCGGGTCAGATGACGGTGATGTAGACGATTATTGGGTGATAGTGCCATTTAGACGTTTGGCGGCTGAAGATGTAGAATATATATTAGGACGTATAATGCAAGCCGCCCAAAGTAGTATAGCCTTAATATGGACAACTTCACGGTAAATATTGACCGTGTATTCCGTGTTGCGGGTCATAGTGCCATACCGTACTCTTAACTTCAATTCTCCGACTATTTACCGAAAGCATATAAACGTCGATCGTGGTTGCGGCTTTATAGCAGTACTCTTAGCACGTATGTTTACTGTACAAAATACACGGACTCAAAAAATTTGGCTGCCTACGGTCGTGGAGCGTGCCCGTAAACTAGCTGTAGAGTGTGAACTTGAATTTGACTGTAATATGGGTCCTGAAGAGCTGAGAAGGTAGAACAGGAAATGAATGTCCGCATAGTTGTATTTGGGTTGGATGATCGTCGTAGGACTGTGTATGTTTTTAAAAGCTGTGTGAGAGATCGTACAAGACCCTACTTATTTTAGGATTGTCAGGGACAACGTATCTCCCCATCCGTAATATAAGGTGGCTTTACGCGAGTTATGACAAAAGTCGAAAATATGGGAGACATCATGATTTGTGTAAGGGGTGCCTCGATTTGCGGATGATATAGTGAGACATTGTAAAGAATGTCACATGGTATGTGAGCAGTGTAAAAGCACCAAATGTGAAAGCCGTGTAGTTGAAGCTGAGAAGAGAGACTGTAATGTGTGTAGACGCACATTTTTCAATAATAGCTGTTTTGATTTCCATAAATCAATTGGCACGTGCAGGAAAATGAGAATCTGTGAATGTGGTATGTTTCACACAATGGATAATTGGGGGAAATTTAAGCACAAGTGTGACGTAATTCACTGTCCTACATGCCAGGAGGAATATAAGGCGGATGGAGTAAAGCATGTGTGTTATATGAAAGATGCTAAGCCTAAAAATAACCCTTGTATAACTGTATACTACGATATAGAAACATATACGAACGCTGAAACCAAAGAGGTAATTCCACATTTACTTGTGAGCCAGACCATCTGTGATGAGTGTATGGGTATCGAATGTGACGAGTGCCCCAAATGCGGTAAACGGACAAACGTTTTTAAAACGAATGTCCGCGATAGTCCTGTGAAACTATTTGTGTCCTATATTGTCAAGTTAGCCGACAAGTTCAAAAAAATGACTGTGTATATTCTCGCCCATAACGGGGCAAAGTTTGACACGCAGTTCCTTTATAAGGAGTTGCTTGAACACGAATCCTCTGAGATATTTACAGGTGATCCATTGAAAAGAGGCAACAAATTAATACAGATGCAGATAAGAGGCAATGTACAATTTAAAGATACTTTATTATTCACACCTTGTAAATTAGCAAAGCTACCAAGGTGATGGGAGTAGCAGCTGAAGTTTCCAAAGGATACTTCCCTTACACTTTCCTCACCAGCGAGACTTTAAACTACGTAGGCCCACCACCCCCCAAACATTATTTTGACTGATGGATGAACGTGAAGACTTTGATCGATACTACGACAGTTTTAATGAAAGTAACCCTTATAATATAGCTGATGAATGTGAGCGTTATTGCGTGAATGATGTGCGCGTGCTTAGAGTATGTTTCCAGGCCTTTAGAAGGATGTACATAGCCCGTTTCAAATGCGATCCACTGCAAGTCGCAACCACCATCGCATCATTATGTTTTACGGTGTTCAAGAATAACTTCATGCCTAAAGACACCTTAGCCATTATTCACCGAAACAACCCCCGCAGTTACGGCACAAGGCTATTTACTGGCTCATACACCTACAGCAACAGACAGGTGTATACATAAAGCACGCCCGCAACACGGGTGAAGTACCCATTAAGATTAATGGACGTGTTTTTTGGGTTGATGGGTTAAGTGAAAACCGTGTCACTGGTGTGAAGACTGTGTACTCCTTTAACGGTTGCTGGTGGCATGGATGCCCCCGTCCTGAGTGCGGAATCGCCGGAGATATCCACGGTAGGTCTCCTGCCGACTGTCTTGCATCGACCCACCCGCGATCAACTTATAGGATCACAGTTCACTCACAAAGTCTTGTGGGAGCATGAATATGATGCACGGATGGAGACAGACGAGGTGTACCGTGAGGAAATAAACACGATCAAGCGTTCAATGGTGCTGGATCCTCTCAAATGTGGTGATAGCTTGTTTGGAGGACGTACAAATCCTTTCAGACTATACTTTCCACCTACGGAGGGCGTGAAGCTCCATTACTACGATTTCTGTTTCTTTTATACCCATACGTGATGAAGAGCAATCCGTACCCCGTGGGCGCTCCTGAGAAACTGGTGGGACCTAGCCTACCCTCCATCAATGAATTTTCAAAAAATTTGAATGATCGTTACTTTGGGCTCTCTTTCGTAGACGTACTCCCCCCACGCAATTTATGGATGCCGATCTTACCTGTCGTTATCGACGACAAGCTCATGTTTCCCCTGTGCGTGAAGTGCGCGGAAGAGGATAACGGCGAATGTAACCATATACCCCACCAGCGTAAGATCAGAGGCGTATATACAAGTCCTGAGCTGGCCCTAGCCGTACGCCATGGTTATAGAATACTGAAGATACATGAGGTGTGGAGGTTTCAGAAGCTACCCAACCTTTTCACACCATATATAAACGCCTTTTTGAAGGATAAGGTTGAGGCATCAGGGTATCCGCGAGGAGTTGATACCGAAGATGAAAAGTCTGCCTATATTCAACGTTACCGCGACCGCGAAGGTATACAACTTGATCGTGTCCAAATTGTAAAGAATCCTGGCAAGCGCTTTAGTGCAAAGTTGTGTCTAAACAGTCTATGGGGAAAATTTGCGCAGAATACCGGCAGAGGGAGCATTCATTTGGCACAAAGTTATAGCGATGTCTGGGATTATGCCAATGCTCCCGATAAAGAGGTCATGGAGATCGTAAATGTAGGTAATACTTACATAATAAAGTACAACAACTGAATTTGCCACAGATACCTCAAGGGTTACAAACATACCTGTGGCCAGCTTCACAACAGCCTACGCCCGTATAAAACTTTGGGGTCTATTGCATTCTCTTCGGCGGAGAGTATTGTATGCCGATACAGATAGCGTGATATTCACAGAGAGGGAGGGTGAATACATGCCCGCTATTGGGGAGTTCCTCGGCGAGCTCACTGATGAGATCAAGGACGAGTATGGGGACAACGCTTACGCCGACTCTTTTGTCTCAACAGGACCTAAGACTTATGGGGTACGGGTCAGGGTGGGGGAGGAAATGAAATATATCGTGAAGGCAAAGGGTATTACGCTCAACCATGCGAATCGGCGGGTTGTTAACTTTGAATCGTTGAAGGATCTAGTATGTTTGGACGATGATGAGGGCGAACAACCTCCCCAACTAATTGTAGGCACCCACAATTTTCGGGCGCAGAAGCTGGGGGGCGTGAAGGAACTTAGGGGTACGAAGGTGTGCCGTAACACCTATAGGAAACGTTACCAGTTACCTGGTACCTATGATACCGTACCCTTTGGATACCAAAACGTATGATGCTTCTATTGTTAACTCACACGTATTTGTCTTGTATATAATCGTATCTATTGATTTATTACACGTATTTTAAATATATATATAACTTGAATATCTCGTTTATTAAATCGTATTTGTAATATATATAACTTGAATATCTCGTTTATTAAATAAATCATGTTTCAATTAGCGTTTCACTTTCTCCTTTGTGTGTGTGTGTGTGTGTGTGTGTGTGTGTGCGTGCAGGTGAAAGTTCTAAGCTCCGCCCACTGTAAGACCGTGAGTCATGCTACTATCTGGGAGTCCCTGCGTGGTCAGTCGACTGCAGTAAGCCCGAGAGATCAGACGTGTATTCAGATCAGACGTGTATTCAAATGGCTACCTTTAATATTGCTTGTACAACGTTTATGAAATGGTATTCAGCAAAGTGTCAGGATGTGGTGGATACCGAAAAACTTCCTATTCCTCCCTCCTATGCCTCTTTTAAAAACATTGGATTGTGCGAAGTTCCAAGATGTACAAATACTCTACGGATGTTCTGGTGAGACCGTTGAAGGCTTTCGTTGCACAGACGATGTGCTGAAGTATACTGCAGAGCTAAACTTTATAAAGTCTCACATACACCGTGAAGTAAAAGAAACAACGCGTGCAGAAGAGAAGCAGCAGGTATGGATAATGAGTCTTGCGGATGGGTGGTGTGACAAGCGGTATTACGTCATGCTACACCATGTCGATTACTCATACCCTACGACTGAAAATGTGAATCTCGTGATCATGGACAATCTTAAGTATTTTTATCACTATATTAATGTATATCATGATGAGGTTCGTAGTGAGGTTGTGGCTAGTGCCCTGCGTGAGTTTTTAACAGACTTTAGAGACGAGTATCGTTTGATGGGCAGAAAGGAAAAATATGAGCATATGTTCCTCTCAAATAGTGCGCCGGAGTGTGAAGATGTTTAGTAAAACATAAAATGTTCCTAGTTCTTATCCTGAGGTAAAATGTCTGGTGCGTAGGCTGGTAGTGATGAAATTAATTCTTGTACCGGAAAAACAAATATGTACAACAATTCGGTACGACTCGCGGATCATACGAACAAGCCCATTCACGTATCATCGAGTCAGCCGCCCGTCGAACCGTTCCTGCCTACCTGCGTGCCTCACACGGCTCATAGTTATCTCAGAGCTTGAACCGAGTGGACGTGCGCTCCTCGAATACGATGGAACTTCCTTTGAGCAGCATTCTCAACGCCTCGTACGATGTGTCCGTGACGAAATCGTTGCGCGTGTTCAGGCGTAATTCCGGTACCATTAGCTATGTACTGGAAACGGAATGTAGACAAACAAACAAACGGGTTTATTTAAGTGTCGAGGAGATGAATAGAATCTTCGTGATAGTTGAGAAGTGGAGTGAAGATCGTTATAAAATACCTGCTAACGTAGGTACAAGAAGAGAGCAGATTAGTGACGCACCCTCATACGCCGTTGTATGTACGTTGTGTATAAATAACGATCGGCCGTGCATTGATATACGGCTGATGTGGAAGAATGCTTCTGATAATAACGCTCTTGTTCCTACGCGAAACCGTTTCATCCTCGACAGAATGTTTGAAATCGTCGGATTCCGCAAGCTGAAACCTATATTAGACGCGCGTGTTACGGACATGCTTTATTTTGATACAGTACTTGAATACGCCTACACCGCTCTGCTCGATGGGTTTACCGAGTGTAGGGCTGGTGAGAATGGTCTAGTGCTGGATGTTTATTTAAAAAGTTTAGACTCTTTGAAATACCATGAACTTTGGTACAAAGCAATTGATCGGTACAAGGCTGAGCTCACCTACACCGTTCACCCTGAAGAACTATTTCTTTATATAACGCGCAGTTGTCGTAACGATTTAGAAGATTATTTCAATTGCCGCTATGTTGAGTGAGTTCACGATTGAAAAGCTCGAGTCGGTAGAAATAAACCCTCGATTGGAAAAGCGTGTTATAAACTTGTGTTTAATAATGTAGCTAACGATGAACTCTTTGTGCGTGCTTTTGATTGTATTCTAGACGTATTTAAAGATGACTTACCAACCGGTTGTAAAGTGGGAACAAAAATAGTACTGAACGATATGAAAGCCCTTCATATCGAATACAGGTTTCCCTATACTTTAAGCGGTGAAATATTATTAAGCCGCATATACTGCGTAATGCAGAGCAATAATGATGTAATTGTAAACTCGATTAAGACCGAGTTTAGTATTTTGAAAAAAAAGTGAAATGTATTTATATATTTTGCTTGATATTTCTCCTGTACTGTTATGATTATATGCATATTTCTATTATTATTGAATGTATTTATATATTTTGCGTGATATTTCCCTGTACTGTTATGATTATATCATATTTTCTATTATTATTGAAATGTATTTATATATTTTTGCGTGATATTTCCCCTGTACTGTTATGATTATATGCATATTTCTATTATTATTGAAATGTATATTTATTTCTATTTGAAATGTATATTTATTTTATATATATCCATAATTGTGTGTATATATTTCCTGTACTGTTATGATTATATGCATATTCCTCAATTGAAATGTATATTTATTTTCTATATATTTATAATAAACAGAATGATGCAATGTTGTTTTACTTAATTATATCATGTTACGCCTTCTAAACCTACTACCGGTATTCTAAACCAACTTTTAAGAAATATAATAATGTATACAATGGTATCGCTAAAAAGTGGTATCTGGCAACTCAAGCCATTTACGCCTTCTAAGCCAACTGGCTGATTAGGAGTCTATAATAATGTATACAATGGTATCGCTAAAAAGTGGTATCTGGCAACTCAAGCCATTTACGCCTTCTAAGCCAACTGGCTGATTAGGAGTCTTATAATGTATACAATGTATCGCTAAAAGTGGTATCTGGCAACTCAGTCTTCGATTAGAATTAAATGAATACATGGCGCTATCTGGCAACTCAAGCCATTTACGCCTTCTAAGCCAACTGGCTGATTAGGAGCCTATAAAACAACGCCTACTCGGCTGAAGTCTTAATATGCACTTGGCTCCTGCCAGGTGAACACCTCTCCTCCTTTCTCTCCCTTTGGGGTCTTGGGGGATAACGCCGCCTCCAAGTTTTCCTTGTTGCACCTGCAGCACCCCCTTTGGGGAATTTTTTTTGCAACACCCCCACACACCCCACCCCCTTGCAACAACCCCACCCCCTTTTGCAACATTCTTGCACTCTCCCCTTTTGCGGCTATACTACTTTTCGCAATTACTGTGGTGGAACTTTGTTCTCAGGTGACGTTACTGTACCTTTTGCTGTTGCCACAACGTGATGTTGCTGGACTCGTACGGGGCTATCGAAACACACAAGGACCGTGTCGGAAATACACCCCATGAGAAGAACCGTCGACAACCTACATGGGCAACTACAAGAGGCTCGAGCACTTTGAATCTGGCCGCTGTAGGACTTGGGAAGTTGCCACCTTAGGGGCAGTGATGCCAACTTAGCAATTTTGTTGCTAATTTCAGCCACTTTTAGTAACATTTGGCACCTTTTTTGAACAGTTTGCACTTGGTGCATCTTTAGCTACTTTGTCGTACGACTTCGGGAGAAATTTCAAGTTACAGAGACAGCTCAGGTGAAAATCCTTTGAGGAAATTAGCAATTTCGCATTATCCCTCATGATATTACCTCATCCATTGCTGACGTTGAACGTGTATTCAGTCAAATGAACATAATAAATCAAAGCTATGAAACAGGATGATTATCCCTACGCTAAATGCTATATTGGCAATAAGATATGGGTTGCAAATAAATGAAAAATGTTGCTATGATTATGAACTGCCAACAACAGTTCTGAGAAAAATTGGTACAACGGAGGCATATAAAAGAGTAAATGAGCCTGCCAATGATGAAGCTCTAGAAGATATGACCTTTGAGTTATAGAGCAACATGGTGAGTATTTGAATAAAGTTTTTTATTTTTTCTTTAGTTTTAAAAAGACATAGGTAAATTAAGGTTATAGTGTGTTCCTACTTTGTGTTATAAACATTAACCGCTACTGATGGGCTGCCCATCAAGAGAATCTTTTTTTGTTTTTAATACCCTGTAATTACCTAAATTCCAAAGAATTTTTATCTATGAATCTATGATGACTTTGTACTATTATATTGGTGTAATATAGAAATTTTAGCCCCTCTTCATGCAACTTTGCAACTTTAGCCACATTTTAAAGGTAGATATAGAACAAAAAAAAATTGGAGTTGGCAACACTGCTTAGGGGTAATGTTATCAAGTTCCTCGGTGTTTTTAGCATGATGCTGCTGCTTGAAATGTCGAGGGAACCGCGGTGAGTCTACAATTACCACCCACCTTTACAGACGATCGGCGACCCCAAGGCTTCTTACTCTACCTGCTGTGGAGCCCGCGAGCGTTACTCCACCGATCAATGATCCCCATGAAGCACATGGCCCCCGACCATCTACACAAATGCGGTTCCTTTCTGAGTCCGATGCAATTGATACTCCGGAAGGAGTGACCCCAATCGTAGCGAGGTTAACGAGGTGAATAATAGGAAGAATTTTAACCACCATTCTTCTCTCACCATCTTTCAGATGGTCAGTATGGGTTCCGCAAGGGATTCTCTACTGGCGATCTACTTGCATATATCCAGGCCGTTTCCTGGCATAAGCAGACTAAGCGGCCGCTTAGGGCCCCGCTGCTACTAGGGGGCCCCTAGACAGGCTCCCAGGTCATAGCTCAGTGGGCAGCAATAAGAATGTAGGTGAAGTTATTATTAATATTATTGCTATTATTATCCTTATTATTATTATTATTATTATTGTCGTATTAATTAAAGTTTTTGTATGAGACAAATGTGATAAAACGGAGACAAACGAACGTTTTGGTCGTTGTGTGTAAATAACTATTGTGAGGTCTTATTTCTATATTATTTAACCTTATTCTTACTATGTGCTTATACTTTCCTAAATGTTTAATTTTTCTAGTATTGTAAAACATTATTTCACTAATTTACTAATTATTAACAGATTTTGTAACACTTTAAAACCTAGGATTATTTTCGTTATGTTTTCAAGTTTATTAATTCTTTTCTCATCTTTTTCAGATAATGTGAATTTTGTTCGTTAAAACCTAAATGGTCTGATTATTTGAATGTATTTGATTAACGTTACAATTATAACATTATTATTATTTTATCATTATTTAGCAGATTAGTTGTGGTTAACTAGATGTGACTTCGTGCATCTTGAAAGAAACGACATTATCCATCAGGAGCTGAAAAACGGAAAAAGAAGAAAATAGAGGAGAGGAGCTTTCCAGTAGCACAGTGAGATGTGCCACTTGTATATTCTTATGATTACAGTTCAGGCAACTTGGTTAGGTAGACCATCAAGCTAGACAAGTGCTCAGGAATTGTGTAGAGTAAGCTAGTCCTGTAATATTTATAATATTTCGAAATGTGAAATTTAATGGATCACATCACCTCAAATTCTGTTCACACAGATCAATTATTTATCAAACAAGATAAGAAAGAGTATTTTAGCAAAAATTAACAGAATATGTAATGTTATGTGTGTTATGTTATTTCTTCTCAGAGCACTACTGAAATATTTGTGGTGTGGATTGTGCATCGGGTCAATAAATGAGAGATTCAAAACATTAGATAATGTGAGGGACATATTTGGGGTTCTCCTAAACTTCACCACAATGAACAAGGAAGACTTGTCCTGCAAGTGTGAAAAGCTCTCTAAGATACTGAGCTCTGGAGCTGACTCTGACATTGATGGAAGAGAACTGGCCCTCGAAATTAAGACTTGCCGACTTTACCTTCACACAACATGACTGCATTGGAGCTTCTCTCCTTCATTCATCAGAAGCAACTGGAGGAACTATACTCCATCTCTGGGTTGCACTAAGAATTGCCTGCACTCTACCTGTGACAGTAGCGTCAGCCGAGAGGAGCTTCTCTAAGATGAAGCTAATCAACAACTACCTCAGATCACCAATGGGGCAGGATCGCCTCAGTGGCCTTGGCATCATAAGCATCAACCAGGACGTTGGCAGGGAGATTTCATATGATGATGTTATTGATGATTTCGCCCGGAAAAAATTTTAGGAGGCAAAATTTTGAAGATACAAACTGTTCTGTATAACTGTTAGCTATTACACGATTATATCGTAAAGTTAGTAATTGTTTGGTAGTTGATAATTGCATTATTTTTTTATACAGTTCTGTGTCATTTATTCTAAATAATGTATAAGCTAATTTTCAGGAATTTCATGAAGAGTATTTTTTTTTGTTTGTCTTCTGAAAGTACATATTTGTTGTTTTGGACATAAATGTTTCATTAAAATTGTTTCACAATTATTTTTTATTAACACAGCCATTTTTTGTATGTGTGTGCTGAGGTGATGTAGTAAGGCGTGAGTTGGTGGATAGAGGGGTGGGGCCCCCTAATGGCTAGAAACGGCCCTGCATATATCTCTGACTGTTGGTCATTCTCCTTTTGGAATTTCGGTGAAACCGTTGCTGTTGCGCTAGACATATCAAAAGCATTTGTATTATATATATATATATATATGTATGTGTGTGTGTAAAAGTAGAAAACGAGAGATGAATCATGACCATGCTGGATTATTGACACCATTTTTTTTTTTTTTTTACCCCCGAAGGAAGGTTGTAAAATGTTTTTCTGTATGTTTGTGATTTCAGATATCTTTTTGAGCTCCTGTCTTCAACTCTAACAAAGAAAATATTTAGGAAAAGTTTTCCTTTTTTTAATGTATTAAAGCTAAAACCTAAATAATAATATTGTCTTACTGTACAAGTCCACCAAAAAAATGACTTACATATTTTTAATTAAATTTTAGAGAAACTATTTTATTACTTTAAACGTAAAACAAAAAATGTACAATATTCCAAAAATATTTACGTTTACAAGTAATAATGAAACACTTTCTTCGATCACCCTCTGTAATTGTTACCTAGCGTGTGGAATTTTTATGTTCTAGAAAATGTATCCACATTTTCCATTTTAATAGCATATATATTAATTATATATGTATCATTAGAAGCGCTAAGTATTATGCATTTAAATTACCGAAATGTCTACTAAATAAATATTATACATCCATAAAATGCCCTGCTATTTTTTCAGTAACTTCACTTGTTTTGTTTTCATTAGGTTAATTTCTCTCTCACTTCTCTCTTTCTCAAGTAGGACTTTAGCGTAGTAAGTAAATTGCTGCTGAAATATTACAACAAAATTTAAGCTATTTTTTTGTATCGTTAACATTTTAAATTTTATTTAAAGAAAAGAAGAATGTAGTACGTAACAAAAAATTACACCTCCAAAATAAATGAAAGAAAACTAATTATTGAACGTTTTGGTTTTGGGATAACACTTTTATTATCGTGTCTCATTAAATATTATGATTATAATATTACCGTCCTTTCCCGTTCAGGTTAAAGATTAATAATGTTTGTAACAAAAATATAAAAGTATGTTGTCCCATTTTAAATTATGTTAAGTTAATAAACGAGTAATTGATTTATTAGGTATTATCAACGAAAATGAAAAATATGAAGATGATAATGATAAAAAAAACTTTCAGACTCAACAGGTACAAACATTATACAAGTGGTCCATAGTTTATGAACTTAAAACCAGACAAGTGAATGCACTAACAAAACAGTTGAGCATTTACTGATGTTTAACATTTATTCAGCAGACATTTCAATAATTAAAATGCGTCACATTATTATTTATAATGATTATATGTATGCTATTAAAATGGAAATGTGGGGACATTTTCTGCAATATTAAAGAAAAACCTTTTAGTAAAAAATATGTAAGATGATCAAAAAAGGTGTTCCAAGAAATAGTTAAATATATTTTTTGGGAACATTTTTGCATCACTTGGTATAATAATCCCATTTGTACCAAAAAAAATGTGAATTAAAAAATATATTGTTCCTCCTTTAAAATTTAACAAAAAATAGAAAAGGCTTTTTTGGCATTTGTATATTAAAATAATGCTAATATTTAGTCTTTAGCTTGATTACACTAAAAATAATTAAAACGCTTCATTAATATTTTCTCTTTTGTTATAAACTGAGAGAGGTTAAGTTCTGATGTTAATATCCATAAAAATGGTGTCAATAATCCAGCAGGGTTGAAAGCACCTTAAACAGAAAAAACAAACAATAATATCCATAATTTGAATTAAAATTATTTATTTTTAAATCTTTTTTCGGGAAGTAAAAAAAAATAAAACAGTGTCAATAATCCAGCACAAAAAAAAAAAAAAAAAACTATGATGGTTTTGAACTATTTTTACTGGCGTCTATATGCTGTGATCACGTTGTATAGCATTATAGGAAATGCAAGGGTTGCTTCATGCTAAATTATTCATGTTAAATTAACAATTAAAATAAATAAATAATCTATTTGGTATTAACATCGACAATTTATTTCAAATAAATGAAATGAGAATGAAAATAAACTCGTAAAGAGCAGACAAAATATTATTTTCCTGGTGTAAAATTTAATCAACAGACATGCAAGCAATTTAAATTCACAGTACTGTACTTAGTTTATGCAATGATGCGCGTGTATGTTACTAAAATGAAAAACTACGTAGACATTTTTTAGCATATTAAGAAAACACCCGTCCCTAAACCAGAGGCGTCATTTGGGGAGGGGGGGCCTGAGGGGCGGTCGTCCCCCCCAAGGTTTCTGGCAGCATATCTTTCCCTCTTGCAATGAAAGCCAAAAGATATTTTTCCATGTTAGATAGATTTATTTCAGAACTTGATAGGCGCTTCTCAGAAAACATGCCCCTTTTAACAGCTATTTCTTCCTTTGACTAACTCGGGAGACTTTTTAGAATTAAGGAAACTTAATTCTATTGCACACTCGTATCAGAGCATTGGTGTGGATGAAATTCTTTTGCAATCTCAAATTTCTGTTGCCAAAAGACACTTTCCTAACAAAAGTGAAAAGTTAAAGAATCTGATTGAGTTGTATGAAGAGCTAAGACCTTTACAATTAGCTTATTCTGAAATTTTGAAATTTTTTAAAATAATCATCACTCTTCCAGTAACCACTGCTGGTAATGAGCGATTGTTTTCTGTGTTGAGTGTGGTGAAACACTATTTACGAACTACGATGAGAGATGATGGACTGAATGACTTGCTTCTGATGGCCTCCGAAAGAGAAGTGGTCAAAAACCTTAATTTTGATGTTTTGGTTGACGATTTTGCAAAAATGAAGTCGAGAAGATATCCCCAACTACATTAGATGATATAAATTTCATGATTGATTAACTTAATAATTTGATAGTTAACTGTAAATAACCAGTCGAGCTGATATCATTTAATCATTTTTGTTTATATTAATTTGATTATTGTTGTTGGTTAGCCGATCAGCCCACCCTGATCAAGCAAGCCGGCGGCACTCAGATAACCGATCGCCCTCTCCGGAGTGAACCAGAGGTTCAGCGCACTAGTGATGTTGTGTTGTATTCTATGTTATGCTAGAGCGGTACAGTCTGTCATAATGTGTTCAGTTGTTTGTGGTGTCCCTTAGAACATGTGGCTGGTGTCGTCTGTGGAGTTGTCTAGTCTGTGTTTATATGTCTAAGTTGGGGTGATGTTCACATCGGAATCGTACTAAGTTAACTCGATCCGATCTGCTCAGACTGGTCTCTGACCTGTCAATGGGTGACGGCTTCGCACCTAGGACCGCATTCGGACCGAGTCGTGTCAGTACTTTGTGGGTTAGGTGTGTGTGTGTGTGTGTACGTATTTTCTGTACTGTGTGATGTCTGTGGGGCGTGGTATGGAATGGAGTATTTGGTTATAATGTCTCTCTGGTGTTACCTTAATGGTGCGAGGTGTTGGTGCATGATTGTACATGTAGTGGTAGGGTGTGTCGAATTTTTCAACTTTCAAATTCCAAATATGAGGGGTGCTAAAAAGTTGCAGTATGACTTAGGAATTCTAAAGATATTTTTGTTAATTTAATATAATTTAGTTTTGCTTGGTAAGAAGCAACATAAAAATAGTGACTTTTTTACTTTTTTGTGGAATTATATAATAATTATTATATTAATAATTATATATTAATTATTATATTAATAATTATATATGCTGTATATATAATGCACTGCTGTTTTTGCTTATTTCACAGGTTGAAACATATTCATCAGTGTGCTGAAGATTACTTGTCCGTCAGTGCTACCATCCTAACCAGTGGGAATTGACCTACAATGGCTTCTAAAAGGAGGACAAGACTGGGGACATTCACACATATGAGCAACCTAATTGGAGCTGGTAGAGAGTTGTTGCCTTCTGAACTCCCAACTCTGCGAGACGTTCTGAAATATGGGCTACTGCTAAGAGAACAAAGTGGTGAGGATGTGAGAAACTACCCAGCAGCCAGTCTTGCAAAGGACATTTACCCTAAAGTGCTTGAAAAGTGGGAACGAGCAAACAGTTCTTTTGTAGCCCCCGTTGTAAATTCACGAGTCACAATCTTAAACAAGATCCAAGAGAGCTGGGAGCAGGCTAAAAACATATCTCTTGGGAGAGGAAAGCTACATGTCAAAGAGGCTTTCATTGCAAAACTTGACAAGCTTTTTGACATCCTCAGTTGCAAGTGTAAAATTGTTCTCTGCTCTGAATTTGGCTGCCTTGCAGATGCTGGTTGCAAAAACGAAACTCACATTAACTGTACATGCCCTAGGGAGATGAAGATCCCTGTGAAGGAACTTGCTTTCATTAAAGGTCAGAGAGACAAGTCTGGTTCTATTGGACCACATCAGATTGGCTTGCCAGATCAACCTGAGCACAACAGACAAGTCAAAAAGCAGAAGCGGCAGAAGACGAAAGAAGAAGGCTTGCTGAATATAAGCAGACAAGCAAGCAG
Source organism: Bathynomus jamesi (assembly GCA_023014485.1). NCBI lineage: Eukaryota > Metazoa > Arthropoda > Malacostraca > Isopoda > Cirolanidae > Bathynomus > Bathynomus jamesi. Next base: position 62,176 of record JAJOZX010007424.1, on the reverse strand, counting down.
GATGTTTCAATGCCATCAAATGAAATAATTTTCTCTGATGATGAAAATGAAGAACAAATAGCTGATACTCAAGATGGAAAGGATGGAAGTTATGAAGTGACATTAGAAATACCAAGCACGTCTTCAACTTCCAATAAAAAGCCAGAGTACAACACATTAGAAATACCTAATGTTGCTATGCATAGCATCAGATATGGTGTTGGCCTGCGTGCCACAGCTGCCATCACCACTGCTGCCTTTATGGATGCTGGCTTGATCACTGAAGAAGAAAAGAGACTTGTAGTTGATCACAATAAAGTCAAGAGGGCCCAAGAAAAAGTTATGAGATCCCTGGATCAGGAATTTGATGATCTTTGTAAGAAGGGTGAAATTGACTGCATCTTCTTTGACGGCCGTCAAGATACAACTAAAGTTATGCTGAAAGCAGACAATTCAGATCGTCAGTTCCCCAGCATCATCAAAGAAGAGCATTATTTTGTGTGCAGTGAGCCAGGTGGAAGATATCTCTACTAGGGTTTCTTTACCGGGATCCCGGGATCCCGGTAGATTTTTAGCTGATTTAAATTTCCCGGGAAATTCTCCCTGTCCCGGGAAATTCCGGGATATTTTCTTAAAAATTTAATTTTGCTTATTTTGTGTTAAGACTGGGAAATTTTGCTAACAGTAAGTTTAATTAACCCATAACTTGTCAGAATACGTTTGTATTTGTTAGTTTTAAGCTTGCTTAGTTTTTTGTTTTTTAATTTCAGCTTGTTATGGCATGTCACAGATTGTCACTACTTGTCAGGACCTGTAATATCTTGCGTAATTGCGCTGATGCTGTCTTAATTTATCACCACGCTCAGTAGCTCCAGTAAATGCATTACGCCAGGTTGTGTATTGTGCAAGTGTCACACTTCCTTTATATTGTGAGTATTTGTGACTCAAGATTCTTTGTAGTTCCTATACTAGCCTAGTACTATATATATATAGTATGCTTTAATTTATTTTGTTCGAAACGAACCCTTTCAATCAAGAATGTCAAAATCATTTGCTTGGAAATATTTCGTGAAGGATTCGAAACTAGAATATGCAACCTGTAAAGAATGCAAAACTCAAATAAAGTGTAAAGGTTGGTCTACAAGCGGTCTTATCAGACATTTGCTTAACAAGCATAATATTAGCAAGTTATTTGTTACTAATGCTAAGCGCACAGCCGAGGAAAATGGAGCAACTAGTAGCAAGCGACAAACCTCTCAACAAACCTTAACATCGTTTTTCATTAAGAAAGAAACATGTGAAGAAATAGTAACAAAACTAGCCACTCTAGATGGCATCTCTATCAATTCTATTACAAAAAGTGAGTTCATCAGAAAATCATTGACAGACAGAGGATATACTTTACCGAAAAAATCCATCACATGTAATGGATCTCGTTCATTCGCAGTACAAACAAATAAAAGAACGCTTAAATTCTGAAATTACCAGCCAAATAAATGCAGGATCAAGGTTTAGTTTATCCTTAGATGAATACACCTCACTAACCAATCGCCGGTATTTAAATATTAACATACACAAAACTGACGGAACATTTTGGAACTTAGGAATGGTGAAGATTTCTAGTACTCTACCTGCTGAAACTGCTGTTGAAGTAATCAAAGAAAAGTTAGAGGAATTTCATATTTCTTTAGAAAAACATGTGGTGGCTTGTGTTACTGATGGTGCAGCTATGATGGTGAAATTTGGAAGGCTAATTGAATGTGAGCATCAGTTGTGTTATGCACACGGAATCCACTTAGCGGTATGTGATGTTTTGTACCAGAAGTCAACCACTTCACTTGCAATCACTCTTTCTGAAGAAATTCAAACTGAAGATGACGAACATAATGACAACATAGATGAAGATGGAGAAGATTTCAATCATAGTATTGATTTTGAAAGTGTTTTGTGTGAGCGCTTTGATGAGGATCCGTTCGAGATAGATATTTCATTTGGATCGCACGACACTGTAGGTAAAGAAATCAACGTGTCTCAAATCATCAATAAAGTCAGAAAAATAGCAAAAAAAATTCGCAAATCACCTTTAACGAATAACATCTTACAAGGATATGTTCAACAGGAACAAGGAAAAAGTTTGCATCTATTGCTGGATTCCAAAACCAGATGGAATAGTCTTTTAGCCATGCTGGAGCGATTTATCAAAATAAGGTCATCCGTATCGAAAGTTCTCATCGACTGCAATAAAGATATGGACAATTTTGACCTTGACAAACAAGAAGTTGCTGTAATTCGTGACATTGTGGCATCGCTGGAGCCATTAAAAGTTGGAGCAGAAAAGCTGGGCAACAGAGAATCGACTTTACTTTCATCAGAAGGTGTTTTTTCTTTCATTTTGAACGAACTAAATCAACTAAACACACCTTTTTCAAAAAAACTAAAGGAGTCGTTCATTCGACGCATAACAGAGAGAAGAAATGAGAACTTGACTGGCCTCATACAATACCTCAATAGTGGAAAGAATTATAAAAAGGTCGCAACTTTCGCAAGTGACAGAAGTTTGCCAGCCTTACCAACCAAGTCTATGTTAATTTCATCAGCAAAGCAGATGTTAGATCGCCTTTTTGGAGTACCTGCTGATTCTACCTCTAATGAGACATGAAGATAATGATGTGCAAGAATCAGCTGTCCCTCAGTCATCTTCGATGACTCTAGCTGAAAGGCTTGATGCAGCTATTAAAGCAGCCGAGGTAGAGAAATCAAGAACACTAGACAGCAAAGCAAGCGCTGCAAAGCACCTTAAAAAGGAACTAGATATCTTCGAGGCTACGGGCGAAAAAACGCAGAACATCTCTCTTCTCTTGAATGCATTAAAGACGATTCCACCCACGTCAATAGAATCGGAAAAGGCATTCTCAGCAGCAGAACTTTTCGTGACTAAAATGAGAACAAGATTGAGTGATCGAAGTATTGACCATCTTTGCTTTTTGAAATCGTACTATAAAAATTCAGTGATAATTTTTTTGGTTGAATTCATTGAAGTTCTTTGCAATTTGAAGGTAATTTTTATTTTTTTTAAATTTTCTAAGCAATTCAAAGGCAATTTTTTTTTCGTTGTATTCATTAAGTTTTCAATGAAACGGAGCAATTTTTTTATTTGTGAAAATTTTTTATGTAATTCAAAAGTATTTTTTTTAATACATATTTTTCACAGCAATATTATTTTATTTTGCCCATCATGGAGATTGCAGAACTTATTAAATGACTATAAAAAAAAATAATAATAATTATACCCCCTCTTTTCTAAGTTAATTTATTTTATAATATATTTTAAATATAATTAATTATATCCCGGGATTTCCCGGGATCCCGGGAAGGGAATCATTTTTATCCCGGAATCCCGGGATAAGCAAAAGGCTGGGAAATGAGAAACCCTAATCTCTACCACTTCACTCCTGAGAAAGGCTCAACGAGAAAAAAACCTGCTGAAGTTATTGCTGATAATCTTGTAGATTTCATGAAGAAGAAGAAGAAGGGCATTGATAAAAGCCTGCAGGCCATTGGAGGTGATTCTACAAATGTTAACACTGGCTGGGAGGGTGGTTCCATGTATTGGGTAGAGGTCAAGCTTTGCCGTAAGCTGATCTGGTTGGTTTGTGCCCTCCACACTAACGAGTTACCCCTGCGACACTTGATCACAGCACTGGATGGGAAGACTTTGTCTAACAACAAGTGGACAGGTAACATTGGCAAGATGCTAGACACTGCAACCGAACTTGAAATTGATCCTTCATTCACCAAACTCTCAATTGGAGAGCCTCTTACTTCACTGAGTGACAATATCGTAAAGGATCTCTTTACTGATCAAGCGTACGGGTATAGGATCACACAGGCCATAAGGACAGGAGAACTTCCCACAGGTCTGGCCCTTCTTGAAATTGGTCCAGTGAGCCATTCAAGGTGGTTGACAACAGCAAACAGGCTTTGTCGCATATGGGTTTCAAAACATGGCCTTAAAGGCAAAACCCTCAACAACTTAAGACTGATAGTGGAATACATTGTTGGTGTGTACTACCCCTGTTGGTTCAACATCAAAGTAAAACACTCTTGGGTGGAAGGCCCACGCCACATCTTGTTTCAGCTGCGGCTAGTTAGGCTGCAAAAGAAGGCTGTAGTGGATGCTGTTTTGCCAACCATCAAGCGCTCAGCATGGTATGCATTCAGCGAAATGATAATCCAGACACTCTTGTGCTCAGATGACAGTGAGGAGAGGAGAGCTGGTGTCCAAAAGATTGTTGACATGAGGGGTGGAGATGATGACACACTTGGAGATCTTTCTGTACGTCCCAGGAAGACACCTTCCATCAACCCCAGTGCTTCTTCCGTGTTGGAGCTGACAGACTGGTCTGACAGGGTATTTGAACCTCCTTTGACATGTAAACTGACTACAGCGGAAGTAAAGAAGTTCTTTGACAAGCCTATGCAAGTTCCACAGTGGCCCTGTCATGCTCAGTCATTAGAGAGGTGTGTGAAACAAGTCACAGAGGCAGCAGGCAGGGTGTATACACATGAGAAACGTGAGGGCTATATCAGAGGCCAAGAAGCAAGTCGGCGGCTGATGTCCAAGAACGAATCAAAGCAAGACTTGATGAAACTTCTTGACTGGTCAGCGTTATCTCAACGAGATTGTTCAACCTCTGGTAATTCCACTTCTGCAGCGGATTGGACCAGGAGCTTGGTTCCAGGACGACAACGCAAGACCTCATCGTGCCAGGGTGGTGACCGACTTCCTGCAGGAGCAGAACGTTCAGCACATGGATTGGCCTGCATATTCACCCGACTTGTCACCCATTGAGCATGCGTGGGATGAACTAGGGCGGCGAGTTCGATCACATCACGTCCCTGCCGTCAACCTCCGGCAACTGGCTCAGCGATTAGTCGCAGAATGGCAAGCGATCCCTCAACGTTATTTCCAACGCCTGATGAACAGCATGCGCCAACGTTGTCAAGAATGTGTGAATGCTAACGGTGGCTACACCAGTTACTGAAGCTTCTGCGACTTGTGTGAACATCATTTTGGGTGGTGCATGACTTTTTTCATCAGGGTAATAAACTAGTGTCTAATCAAAAGTTTTTGTTTTGTGTTTTCTGTTCTTGAGCCATCAAAGAATTATTTTGTCATTAGTCGTCACCATTTTAGCTCGTTAGCTTATATTTATATGCACAAATATTTTTGACCCTTAACTTCTTTTGAGTAGTATATATATATATATATATATATATATATATACATTCAACTGCAAAGAACACGCAGTATAAATAACGTAAAGAACGGCAAGATCCCGGGTTCGATTCCCAGGTGGTTACCTCATTTTTTCATTTGTTCCGTTCTCTCTCTCTCGTCTTGCGCGGAATATCTCCTATACAAGCGTCGTTCTTTACGTTATATATATATATATATATATATATATATATATATATATATATACCGTAAGATGGGGTAACTGGGCACTACTAAGTTTAAGGTAAATTTCGTTATATAACAGTATGAATTTTTTCCATAAATTGTAAGTATCTACCTATGTAATAGGTATAGGTACCTAAAATGAAAAAATATGCAAACCCACAACAAAAAATAAAAAAAATTCCAAGCCCTTTCGTGTATTCAGCAGTACCCCTCGTCATTCCCTCACAATATACTGCTGAATACACGAAAGGCCTTAGAATCTTCTTTTTTTTTTCCCTTGTGGGTTTGCATCATTCGTTCATTTCACGCGTTTAATTGCAAAATTCATCCCATATATATATTATTAATGTTTTCCTTCTTATATATTAAAAGTTATCCCCAAAACTTTCTTTAAGAGAAAACGACTCTACTAAATCATCAGAAACAAAAATGAAGTAGGTTTCATGTTATACCTGTAAAAGTTAGTTAAATTTGATAATCCCACTAATTTTTTAATGTTTATTTAGCAAATTAAATACCAATATTATCACAATAACAAAGCTAAATCTTGTAATAAAAATATTTCGCAGAGTAAATAACGATTTCGGATAATTACATAAAAATATTTAAAATTTGTTATTAAACTTACCTTATGAGTTTCTGTTTACAGAAAGCAAAATCGTCGGCCAAAATATACCGTCCTAACAAGTCAATTTAATTGCGAGCAAACTGGAGATGGGCGACGCGAACAGTGGTGATTGATGTGTGTGTGTGGGAGTGGGGGTTGGGGAGTGATTAAATTTATAACTTAATAAACCAATCACAAAATAAGAGGTGAATGATACGAAATTAACCAAAATATTTTATTTGTTATTTTGCTCTGTTTTATCTGAATTGAACATCAGTTATTTTTATCTTATTTTTTCTAATAACATCAACGTCCAAATTCACAAAAAGTAAAATCAAAAGTTAATTTTAAACCCATTGCTTTAACAGTCTAACTCATCTCCTGTATTATTATATTATTATTATTATTATTATTATTACTATTATTATTACGGATATCATTTGGACTCGAAGTTAGTTTGGGTTAGGCTAAATTCTGACCGATTATGTTACGCTAGGTCAGGTTTGGTCTAGTTAAATTAAATCAAATTTAGTTAACCCTATTTATTTTGGAGGGAGGAATAATTTCATGAAAACACACTCGTTCAAGATCCCCATATTTGTTGTGTACCTAAAAAGATCTGAAAAGCACAAAGTATTGTTCATGTTTCTACCAACCATGTTGCTTAATCTCATGAAACTTCCGTATTTCTTTTCATAATGAAAAGGAGTATAAATATAGCAAAAGTATTGTTTGGGGTATATGTACTAACAACACGCTCAAAAACGTAATCGTATTTTTAAAAAATGAGCCCTTATATAACTTTACTTAAAAAAATAGGAAGAGGAAAGACACTGTAACGGCAAATTAGGAGTTAGTGTAGCTCGAACGCGAGTCGCGTGGTTGCAAAGTCCGTTGCAAAGTCAGCAACATTCAGTCAACACTTTAACCGATCACGCCACCTACAACGACAGAAAGTTAAAAACATTCAGTCGAGACCATTATTTACGTTGTTTGACCACGTTCCGTCCAACTAAACCCCTTCGTCTTTATAAAACGTATGAATGAAGTCTGCGTTCACACAAATATATATATTTCCAGGAATCAAGTTCATGAAAGTTCACTATATTATTGAAAGAATCAGTAAGTACTTAACACCATGAAATTCATTCCTACTTAATGTTTGTCAAATTAGAGTTTAAACATAGTTACAGAATTACTTTTCTCCTTCTCAATGAGAAGCAAATTTCATATAGGTTTTTAGCATTTATTTGATCGTAACACATTATTAATTCTTGAACAGAAAACAACCTGTCTTATGAGTTTCTGTTGCTTGAAAGTAAGGAGTTAGCCGAAATGACGGGGGAGAAAAAAGTGTTGGGGTTTTTTTTTTATTCATTCTCATTCATCCTTTCCATAAAGGAAGTTTAAATGCAGATTTGCTTCTTAACTATAATAATAACTACTTGAATGTTAAACAGTAAATTTAGTTAGGCTGTTGGATTGGTGAATTACAGAGTAGTTTTCTCGTTCTCCATTTCACATAGCCACCAGGTATTAATTATACTCAGCTCACCAGGGGGATTTTCCTTGGATAGATAGATATCTCGCCTTCATTTGAAATTTTCCACGGCGACGCCATCAGTGTTCTTAAGTTCCTCGAGCAGTTGACAACAAAACTATTTTCTTTTCTTTCAAGGGTGAAGATGTTCCTTGTCCAGCCTTTTAGTTTGTGAAGATTAGGGCCAAAATATAAACAAACTTTGTAATTTATATGTGACCCAAATGTACGAAACCTTTAAATACAAATAAAAATATTTCGACCAAGGAATTGAAAATAAACTTTATTTGCCTAGAAAAAGAATTTCAAAAGATCAAAAAATTTACTGATAATTAATAATTGGGTTCAGTTTTATAAGTTTTGTTAGTCACCAAAAAGAATAAAATATCCAAAGAAAAAATCAGTACTACCAATGTCGTTAGTCTGCATGACAAACACTCTTGCCTTTATAGATCCGGGTGCGTGATTCATCATAAGCAAGATGCGCCGAAAGCTCGTGTTCCTTCCCCAAATCAACGGAAGTGCACTCGTTCTAATCACGAGTACATTCATATCACCTTATGTTTGCTCTATGCAAACTGGACCAAGAACTAATCTCTACAATTTCAAACCTTGCTTTTGTCCATGCCTTTAGTTCATTTCTGTGTAATATTAACAGTTACCGATTAGCATAAATTGTTTATAAAAAAGTTTCCAACCCAGTCTAATTTGAAACAATTATTATTTAACCAACCACAGCTATCCCCTACGGGCGATTTCCCGTCCACCAATCAATGCGCAATACCCACTCCTCAGAGTAACGGAGGCACTCTCTCCCACTCAAACACTCAAAATCAGGAGACGGTATTATATTAAAAAGCATAAAAATAGAAGTTAGAGTTAGAGAACTCTGTACGAGAAAGTCCTGTGATTTAACAGATTTAACAACGGACGAGACGAAGGTAATTAGATGCGATCTCTTATTCACTACAGATGATTAAAATGGGAAGACAATCAGAGGTCTCTTATAACGAGTATCAGAGGGATAACCGGAACAAACTTCTTTTGTGAAGATCTTTCCACGGAAGAAAATTCTTTTGTGGTATTTATTTCAAAACAAATAACTAAGAAGAAACCAAAGAAGAAAAGGAGAATGTCGACAAGAGAGGAACGGGAAAGGAAACGAAATGTACAGAAGCAAAAACAGTGAGAAAATCAACACTCGAAAAGGGCGAAATTGACAGTGAAAGCGAGGCATCAAAAATAACACCCGAAGATCAGACGGAGGACAGTAGCGTAACTAGCGAAGAACAAAAGGGCAACCCCGATAGCATACTTTCACTGAAAAAAAGCTACAATAAGAGAATATAACTGATTTTGGCTTTCCCCCAGAAGATATAGCGCGAACTATAGAGCAAATGAAATCACATGTAACTGCAGGTCCGGACAAATGGGACGATGTGGAGAAGATCGCTAGACATAGTAGAAATACCGAGCATCCTCAAGAGTGTAAACATTGTTCATATATATATATATACAAAGGTGGGCACCCGGGCCTCAAAAAGGACCGACGGTCCCGGTCCCGGTCCTTGCCTCAAACTGGACCGACGGTCCCGGTCACGGTCCTTTCTGAAGATAGGACCTAGGAACGACTCGGTCCTCGGTCCTTATATATAATATAAGTTAAAAATTTGATTAAAATGAAAAATGAAATTAAAGACACCGGAAATCTTTAATTTTATTAACGTAAATTATAATTAATACAATACATAAATGATGAAAAAAAGTTATTAAGTTAAATGCTTGAGTTTCCCTTCAAGAAGACTAGCATTTCAAAATGGCTGTCACTGAGCCCTGACCTTTTCGGCTTGAGGACGTCCTTCCCCAAAGAGAAGAGCCTCTCTTCACGGCGGCACTGGATGGGATAGGCGTGTTAAACTTGATGAACACAGCAAGCACTTGTACTCCAGGTTCTGCTCACCCTTGGGGCACAGGTATTCAAAGTATTTGTCCAGGTACGGCCAGGGATTGCCGGGTTCAGTTCTTCCGCTAGGAGCTCCAGTTGCTTGACTTGAAGTTGAAGCACTAACATCAGTAGATTCTTCGTCTCCTCCAGGTGTTGAAACAAGTTTCAGTTCAGTCTCAGTCTCTTTTTGAATCTTCTGGAGGAAACGATCCATCTTCTTTAGAACTTCAAATAATCACTAAACACACTAAAATCACTAAAAAAGATGGCCGGACCGGACCGTCCGGAATTGCTTAAAAATGGACCGTCGCTCCTCATTTCGGTCCTCAATGAGAAAAGGACCGACTTTCCCGCTCACGGTCCTTAAAAAGGACCGAGTTCCTGGAGTTCGGTCCTTTTGGAACTCGGTCCTGCCCACCTTTGTATAATATATATATTATATGTATGTATATATATATATATATATGTATGAGATGAATTTCACAATAAAACACATGAAATGAATGAATGCTGCAAATCCACAAGGAAAAAGAAAAACGATTCCAAGGCCTTTCGTGTATTCAAAGCTACACGAGGTGTAGCTTTGAATACACGAAAGGCCTTGGAATCGTTTTTCTTTTTCCTTGTGGGTTTGCAGCATATATATATATATATATATATATAATATATATATATAATATAAAGGAGGAGACACATTTCAGCCAAAAGAACTATAGCCCAGTGTCACAAACATCTCATTTCGTTTCACCAAAATATTTGAAAGAATAGTTTGAGATCAAAGTTATGCCTCTTTGGAGACAAGAAACATTCATTGAGAACCAGCACAGTTTCAGATCAGGAAGATCGTGCGTATCACAACTGATACAACATTATAATCGATTCGCTTAAAAACAATGAGAACTATGATGTAATATACACAGATTTTGCTAAAGCATTCAATAGGTATAATCATAGTATAATAATACATAAAACAAAACATATGGAAATATCGGGCAAAGTGGGAAAATAGATCTTTAACTTCCTCAGAGAACTACAGCAAGTTGTTAAAATCCAAGGAATATCACCCTCAAAATCAGAGGTGCGTAGCTCAGTACCGCAAGGAAGAGTGTTAGCCCCACTCCTATTCATTATCATGCTAACAGACAGACAACGAAGTAACCAATAATAGTAGAATAACATTCTTTGCTAACGATACAAAATTCAGCAGAAAAATTAGAAATGCAGATGTGAAATCATTGTACAGTATAATTTTCAAGTGTACCATTTTTAATGACTGTGTTCCAACCAGTGACTATCATTATTGAGTAAACAAACAGTAAAGCGGAGGGATCTTTTAAACTATTTTCCTCCCAACATACTCTTTTCGACAATCATCACCCCAATGTTGATCTTTCAACTATATCCCTCTCAAAGTTTAAACTCTGCAAATTAACCAAAATAAGATAAGAAAACAATAACAACAAATTTATTATTTACTACAAACATATAATAAATAGAAAACCATTATTTACATAGGATAAAATTTGAATGCCCGGTTAGGTCAACTGTACGCCCTTGACGATTGGTTAGGTTTAGTCGTGATATTTGCGTTAGTTTTAACGCAAGAAAGAACATCTTCTAGGGGACGTAGACTGAGAAATTAGTAGTTTAGCTTGCAAACGGTGAAAACTGAATTTTTAAAATGCCAAAACCACTAAAAGAGGTTCGGGCCTCGTTGGTACACTTAAACTAAAGTAATTATTAAAATTATATATTCAGTATCATAGGGTAAATAAAGCCTTTAACTTGTATACATTTGAAAAACCAAACAAACCTCTTCCGAAACGGCAAAGGTCATATGACAGAGAAGACCTACAGATTTAGTTGAAACTCAAACCACTGGTCTTTACACCACCTGGACGCAGAACACAGTTACCTATCCAACTACTGCCAGGCCGAATGCAGTAGCTCCAGCTATCACTGAAGCTAGGAATTAGTGAAGGAAGTGTGAATACGACAATTCAGCAACTGGGATACTCAAAGCCCAAAGCCCAAAGAAAAGAAATTGCTTCTGAGCTATTGGTTCGATACGAGACAGAAGGGGATGACTTCCTTTCACGAATTGTGACTGGGGATGAGACTTGGGTACACCACTTAGAACGTGAAAGGTTATGGCCACCATCTTCTCGGACATGAAAGGGGTGATTCTGGTGGACATTATGAAGAAAGGACAAACAATCAACTCAGAGGCATATATTGCTACCCTACAGAGACTCCAGAGAAGTATAAAGCGAGTTCGACCGGAGAGAACACTGGAAGACGTCCTTCTTTTGCACGATAACGCAAGACCACACAACAGTTTGCAAACAAGAGAGGCCATTACAAAAATGCGCTTGACTGTTACCCCACCCTCCATACAGCCCGGATCTGGCACCTTCAAACTTCCATTTGTTTGGGCCAATTGGCAATGAAGGATGCTATTCGTGAAAGAAAGTTTCAGAGTGACGATGAGGTTGTTAAGAAGTGGCTCCAGCGGAACCGAGCGGACTTTTACCAGCAAGGAATAAAGGCCCTTGTTTCGAGAAAAGGATGGAGACTATGTGGAAAAATAAAAACTTGTAAAAAATGTATGTAACAACTCGTGTACAAAATATCTGGAACTTACAAGGAAACTTGGAAAGAAAAAAAAAAGGTGGAGCAAAATATATTGAGTGGCCCTCGTATTGACACTCGGTAATTAAAACAAACTTTCAGAATTTTTAAAAAGATTTGAATACATCTACAAATTTTGCAAGAAATTATATTTTTTTAAAGGATAACTCATATTTTTTAATATAGTGTACTTCAGCAGCTGTAGGGATAAATGCGAACAAGCTATTAATATTTATTACAATTAAAAATACCAAATTTATTCATACACTTGCAAACAAATTACAAAAATTAACATTTCGAACATATCAAACCAATCACTGAATTATATTACTGAGACCGAGACAATGTGGTAAATACTCGTATTAGTTACTAAAAATACAATTAATTGCCCATCAATATGCAGGAAGAGATTCATTTAAAAAAAAAATGTCTTCATAACAGAATTTGAGAAGTTTGTTACGAACAATATTAGTGATCATCTGAACTTCAATTTTGTCGAAAGAATAAGAATCTAGCAATTTTTTATAGACATAATTTTGTCTTACTCTGATGGTATAAATTATAGATTCCTGAACTGTAAACTTGAAGGTAAAAAGAAAATCCAGCAGTAGATGCTTGCTGAAAGTAGATCAATCTACTACAAATAACCTAATCTGGTGCTATTGTTCTCGCCGTGCAAAATTTTTTGACAAAATTCCAGAATCCAGACGCAGTTTGAACATAGTTCATAACAGTTTAACATTAGGTTAGGCTACGTTAGGTTAGGTTAGTAACTGGAATTTTATCCATTTTTTAGAACCTGCAGACATTTTCCTCTTACCAAACCAAATAATCTAACCCTAAAAACCTTGGTGATAGTGCAATATCGGCGAAATGTAGCCCAACATTTTTCACCCCTATTCTTCTTTTATATTATTTGGCAAATTCTTAAATTTTATTCAACATTTTAAACCTGTATCGTTCGAAAACATTCATATTCTGTATTCCATCTTTACTAATATACTTTTACATTTGGATTGTAATTAAAACTATGACAATAAATACAGGATGTTCAAAAAGAAACGCAACCCATTGGCATTGGAGAATGCATATCACTGTAACCGAAACTTTTTCTTTCTGTTTTGGGTTGCGCGTTTTTTTAACACTATATATTTTCAGAGGAAAACCAGAGAAATTATTTGGTGTACTTTCCTCATTTACGAAAGTAATAATAATGATGATTCTCATAATTGCACATTTATGTACAGTATTATGAAAAGAATTATAGGCAAACATTTCTCCTGTCTTTAACATTATTGGGGCAGAGAAAAACATTGTGGTTTTCAATCAGGGGTTTTTAACATAGGGGCAAGCGGGGCACGGCCGTTTCCTGGCATAAGCAGACTAAGCGGCCGCTTAGGGCCCCGCTGCTACTAGGGGCCTTAAAGAGGCCTGGAAGTCAAATTTTTCAATGTGGTGGTGGATTGTACCATCGGGTCAATAAATGAGAGATTCGAAACATTAGATGATGTGAGGGACATATTTGGGGTTCTCCTAAACTTCACCACAATGAACAAGGAAGACTTGTCCTGCAAGTGTGAAAAGCTCTCTAAGATACTGAGCTCTCGAGCTGACTGACATTGATGGAAGAGAACTGGCCCTCGAAATTAAGAACTTGCCGACTTTACCTTCACACAACATGACCGCATTGGAGCTTCTCTCCTTCATTCATCAGAAACAACTGGAGGAACTATACCCATATCTCTGGGTTGCATTAAGAATTGCCCGCACTCTACCTGTGACAGTAGCGTCAGCCGAGAGGAGCTTCTCTAAGATGAAGCTAATCAACAACTACCTCAGATCATCAATGGGGCAGGATCGCCTCAGTGGCCTTGGCATCATAAGCATCAACCAGGACGTTGGCAGGGAGATTTCATATGATGATGTTATTGATGATTTCGCCCAGAAAAAATCTAGGAGACAAAAATTTTGAAGATACAAACTGTTTTGTATAACTGTTAGCTATTACACGATTGTATCGTAGATTTAGTAATTGTTCGGTAGTTGATAATTGCATTATTTTTTTATACATAGTTCTGTCTCATTTATTCTAAATAATGTATAAGCTAATTTTCAGGAATTTCATGAAGAGTATTTTTTCTGTTTGTCTTCTGAAAGTACATATTTGTTGTTTTGGACATAAATGTTTCATTAAAATTGTTTCATAATTGTTTTTTTATTAACACAGCCATTTTTTGTATGCGTGTGCTGAAGTGATGTAGTAAGGCGTGAGTTGGTGGATGGAGGGGTGGGGCCTCAAATGGGTATACTGCTTAGGGCCCCTAATGGCTAGAAACGGCCCTGCCGAAGGGGCTCTCTTACCTCGGGCCCTATATGCTGTATACATTTGCATTCTGAATAAAGTTTACAAAAATCAGTGCTGTTTGTATTTTTTTTACTTTGGTCGAAATAACTTTACTTAAATATGTAGTGATTAGTGAAGAGAGTTTTTCGAGAACTTCCATTAAGAAAATTGGTGAACGGGGCCCGGGCCCCCTGTGACGTAAGTTACGTAACTTGCCCCTACCAATTCAAAATCTTAAAAACTCCCCTGCTTTCAATGTCTCAAAAACCGAGTTCCTTCATTTATCTTCTCATCAGGGCCGCATTTAGGGGGTGGCGCACCGGGCCCGATGGGCCCCGCAAATTTTAATTGAAAAAGTTAAACTTCACGTATTTGCCATCTGCGACGAGGTTTACTTTTTCCAGCAGGCGGCATGGCATCAGGTATTCTAATATCCGCTTTGATGGTGTTTAATTTGTTGTTCTTGTTAGTGTTACTCATTTCTAATGTTGTTACTAACTTACTTCTTATTGTTTCTGTTGCAGATTCATGATTTATGTTCTTATTGTTGGCATTGTAATACGTACAACATGGAAACGAGCCGTGACCGGGATCGAAGGAGGAAATATAAACCCGGTAGTGAAAAGCGTAAGGATAAGAAGCGTAGAGAAGAGTTTCTTGCGACGGTGCCGAAACTAACTAATTGGATTAAATCATCAGCAACTAAGTCAGCCCCTTCAGCAGGCTCACCAGCTGCCTCCGCTACTTCAGCAGCTGCGTTTTCAGAAGACGCGTCTACGTCAGTGCGTTCAGCAGGCCCACCAGCTTCAGGACATGTAATTAATGACATTGGTTTGTGGCCACAAGTGCTGACCGATGACTTTAAAGAGTTCTGGATAGAGCGGGAACATCAGATTGCCGAAATTATGACAGCGACTTCAGTAACTCTTCAACTACTGAAAGTGGTACAACACGCCGATGTACGAAGACATTATTTGTTAAGAAACATAGCCTGACGAATGAGAGGATTGAGGTATCATGGCTGTGCTATTCTGAGTCCACAGACTGTGTTTACTGTTTTGTCTGTAAATTAATGTCGAGGGCGGACAGCAAGTTCACAATCGGGTTCAACGACTGGAAGCATGGTAGACAATCGGTCGAAGTACACGGAAAATGTGAGCAACATATGGAGTCGATGAGATATTTGTTGGTTAGAAAGTGTCTCCGGCCGTGTTGATTCGAAACTGCTGAACCAATTTGAAAAGGAGTGCAACTACTGGCAGGAAGTTTTGCGGCCCTCTCGACGTTATCAATATATCACGTCACGAGTACTAGCAATTCGTGGACACGACTCCCGTTTCGGTTCACCAAACAACGGCAACTATTACGGAATTTTGGAACTTTTAAGTATGACAGTTTTCTAGCTGCGCATATAAGCGAGCATGCCAATAAAGGTAGCGGACACACCTTGTATCTCTCTCATTTCATTTGCGAGGAACTCATACTGTTGATGGCCGATAAAGTACTTCAGACGATTATCCGAGAAATCCAGCAGTCAAAATACTACTCTCTATCCGTCGACTCTACGCCTGATGTTTCCCACACCGATCAACTGTGCTTCACCGTCCGATATGTGGTTGAGTCTGGGTCCGTCGAGCGATTTCTACAGTTCATACCTATGAACACATACAGGGAAAGGAATCGCTGACGTGGTCCTCAACTTTCTGGAGACGCATGGCATTCGAATTGGAGACTGCAGAGGCCAGTCTCATGATAACGCAAGTAATATGGCAGGAAAATAAAACGGCGTAAAGAGCCACATCAAGTCAAAATCTCCGTATGCTGAGTTTGTGCCATGCATGTGCCACTCACTAAATCTTGTGGGTAAATCAGCAGTAGACATTTGCACAGCAGCCGTTGAATTGTTTATGCTCATTCAGAATGTCTACACGTTTCTCGTCTCCTCGACATACCGATGGCGTCGACATGTAGAGGTTCTCGATAGTAGTTCCCGTAGTGAGAAACAAAGTCGAAAAGTCTCTTCGATACCCGCTGGTCAGCCAGATCAGATGCCGTCCAATCTTTAACCGAAGGCTACGCCGAGAATATCGTGGTACTGGATGAGCTATAGCAGCAGATACCAGCCAAACTGCCGAAGCCACGATCGAAGCCAGGGGATTGTCTAAACAGCTTCAACAACTCGAAACAGCCATTTTATTGGTTTTATGGAACACTATTCTCGAACTATTTCAAAAAACGAATGCATCTCTGCAAAAACAAGAATGTCGTTAGACTCAACCACCCTCTTGCTGAAATCACTACTGCAATTTGTTGAAGATCTCAGATCAAGATTTGACGAATTCGAGGACCAGGGCATCGGAAAGTGTGGTCATCAAGTATACAAGGAATCGACTCAACGCACAAAGAAGAGAAAGCGCCATCATGACGAAATCGGAACTGCCGAAGATACGAACCTGACACCAAGAGATTCATTTCGGACCACTGCATTTCTACCGATAATTGATAAACTGTGTACCACTCTGAACACTCGTCTAGAAGCGTACGCTGTCCTGCAGAAAAGATTTGGATTTTTGTATTTCCTTCTAGTCCTGGACATCGACAGTCTTCGACGGTCAGCTGAACATCTAGTAGAATGCTATCCGGCTGATCTGGAGAAAGAGCTGGTAACAGAAGTTGCGCAGTTCGCTGCCCTAATGAAACTCACCGAAAGTGAAACAGAATCCCAGACGGAACGTGAAGACATGTGCAACAGATTTTATCGGCATATGAACACAAACGAACTGAAAGGAACCTTCCCAAACATGGAAATAGCAATGAGAATATACCTGTGTATGTTTGTCACGAACTGTTCTGGTGAACGTTCATTCTCGAAACTCAAACTGATCAAAAATTATCTTCGCTCCACAATGGGCCAGGAGCGCCTTTCGTCCCTGGCGCTGTTGATTATAGAGCATGAGGTGTTGCAGTCGGTGAGTTTCGAGGACACAATCACGCAGTTTTCCAAACAAAAAGCCAGGAAGCGTCCTATATAATATTCATTACAAATCTACACTTTATCTACAGTACAGTAAGCTGTACGATTTAGCTGTTTATTAAGTGCATTACAACTGTGTAGCTGTTTATTAAGTGCATTACAATAACTGTGTAGATGTCTATTAAGTGCATTACAACTGTGTAGCCTACTAGTGTAGCTGTATACACTGTATGTGTACATAGTTAAGTTATAGTCTTTAATATCACATCAATAAGCCGAATGGCTTCCGCATGTGTGTTTTGTGTGTGTTAAAAAATATATTTGTTATGTGCATTACAAAATATTGTCATTCATCAACACTAAAATAATACATCCCGGGAAATAGTTTGCCCAAGGCCCCGCACACTGTAAATTCGCCCCTGCTCCTCATCACAATCTAATCTTCCACACGAACATCCCCTTATCTTCAACAATACACGAATCACTCCTTCCTCTTCTCTTAATATGTTTGGAGTTTCTTTTTCTCGTGATCTTTCCTGGAAAGATCACGTACATTCTCTTTCTGAAAGAACTAAGAGGTTAGGTGTGCTGTGCCGGCTCAGCAGTTTCTTCACCCTCACTCATTTGCTCTCGATGTACAGGGGTCTTGCCCGCCTCTGTATTGAGTACGCTTCTCATGTGTGGGGTGGCTCAACCCACACAGCTCTACTTGACCGGTTGGAATCAAAGGCTTTTCGTCTTAAAAATTCCCTGCCTCTTACTGACTGTGTCAATCACTTTTGCGCTGCAATGTTGCTTCATTTTCTCTTTACTATCACTATTATAACGGACACCGCTTTTCTCAACTTTCTAACTGCATGCCTCCTCCTTTAAGGAGACCACGCAGTACCAGACTTTCCACACATTTTCATTCCTTTTCTGTTCAACTCTCTAACGCAAGGGTCAGTCGATATTCTCGCTCTTTTATCTAATCAACCGGACAACTCCGTAATAACCTTCCCCAATCCATCTTTCCCCTTGTCTATACTTCCAATCCTTCAAACCAGTGTGTCCAGGCATCTCAAAATTTCAGAACCTCGATACCTTTCTCCTTCTATGGGAAGGGGGGCATGTGTGTGTGTGTATGTGTGTATATATATATATTATATGACTAATCAAACTCAGAGTAATAACTTCGATATCAGACTTCATTTATTCTTTACTTCATTATTGTATCTTTTTCTTCATAATGTTTAGCTATTTTGAAGATTCAATTTGTGTTAAGAAAATATCGCCTGGCGTAAAAGTAAAATTTGGCTTAATTTCTGCCAATTACTGGCTTATTTGCATAGGTTATTCCGAATTTCATCAATGTGTCATCATAAATGGAAGAAGATATTATTTGCTACTTCTATTTAGTAAACCTGTCACTAAGACTATATAAATTCTGAATATTAATTTTTGGTTACTTTTATTTTAGTATAGTTGCCACACAGTAATTACAAAATGATTCATGTGGTCATTCGTCAGTTTGTTAACTTAGGCCCCATTGTGACTCGTTTAATTCCGAGTTTATTTCACTTAAAAGCAATTGTGCGTGTTTATATATTTAACTTAGGGTTTATGATTTAAAATGTCATTGTCCAAAACATGGAAAGTGAATTATGATAGTTCCAGAAAATTTAGAAAGTAGTGGGAAATTGAATTTCCTTTTATCACTTAATCCCCAGTTGGGAATTGTGAAGAAGCCTATTGCAAGTAGGGTGGCCGGACAGTCCGCCTTTTGAGCACTCTGTCCTCCATCCGGAGCCACCTTGAGCCGGACTATTCATTTCTTTCAGTTATATATATATATATATATATATATATATATATATACACAGTGGTGTAGTGCTAAATAAAGAAGTGAGGGAACGCATTTTGAAAGTGTTACTCAGATGCGGGGGGGACAATGGCGAGCGCGGCGAGCCCATACAGCTGGGGGTCCGGGGGCACTGTAAGCCCCCCGGGAAATCTTTTGAAATCTGACCAATTTCAGGGATATTCTGAGGTCATATGCACTGGATATTAGGATATATTCCAAGGTTGAAGATGCAGTATTTCCAGTGTCATTAGATATACGACATCCAGTACGATCAATAAAAATAGCTAACAACTGGAATGATTAACTAAAAAAAGTTAACAACTGGTACGCCGTGGTGACTGTTTCACCAGATCTTTATAGGCTAGCATTGTCTCAGTCGAAGCTAAAAGAAATGAAACAGTTAATGATTCTTTCTTATATTTCTTCCAGGAGTGGGAATTAAAATTTCATGACGTTAGAGATTTGTAAGTTCGGATTTATTTGAAATAGTGAGGGAACGCCGTTCCGTCTACCAAAAAAAGTAAGGGAACGCCGTTCCCACAGCACTACACCACTGTGTGTGTATATATATATATATGTTATATGATATATGTTAACGTACGGCCACATACGCAGTGTCCTCCTTTTTTTGAAATTTGGAAATGGCCACCCTA
The DNA here is from genome assembly GCA_023014485.1 of Bathynomus jamesi. NCBI lineage: Eukaryota > Metazoa > Arthropoda > Malacostraca > Isopoda > Cirolanidae > Bathynomus > Bathynomus jamesi. The sequence goes on along the minus strand of JAJOZX010007424.1, from coordinate 42,196 downwards.
ATTGCAAGGTATGTACGAAAACTATCGTTCGAAGGAAATCCAATATAGTAAAAGATTCAGAAGGTGCTAATCACACTTCTCTTATGAAAGCAATCAATTCTACAAAAGCCCTTGGAATTACACCAGTTTGAAAGCAAAATTTACAATCAGATAATACAAAGAAAATTGGACTTGAACTTGCAGCATGCATTGGCATTGCATGAGTGTAGCGTATCTGTTTGGTATTGCATAGTTTATGTAGCCTATGTCGGTAATTTCGAAAGCAAATTTAGTTTGGCTTAATCCTGTGTAATCTGGCTTATTTTAGAAATCTATTTGGCTTAACTGAGGTTGAAAAGTCTGGCAACCCCTACAGCAGGGGTTCTTAACCTTTTTTCTTAAGTGAGCAAATTTTTGGCACTTATTTACAGAGTGAGCAACATATATAAAAAAAAGCCTTTAACTTAAACTTAAAGTTTAAATTAGATAAATATTTAACTATTTAAATATTTCTTTAAACGCATGCAAACTTCATAATGCTTAATTAAAATTTTTAGGTATATTGAAAAATATCAATAAGTTCTAATTCTGCAGCTGCTATTTCCTCTTGTTTAAAAATTTGTGTCAGATCATCAATCTCGAAATTTATGTAGTTTGTCAACAATTGAAAGTTTGGTAGATGCTCTTTTAAGTGTTTGAACCTCTCTTCGAACTCGTCACTAATGTTTTCGAGTGCTTTTACTACGAGTGATGGACAGTTGCTAGCAGTTTCAGCCAAACATTTTTTAAGTTCAGGAAAATTATTAAGATTCTCCTTAGAAACTTGGCTCTGAAAAAGTTTTTTTTTTTTAAATCCCATAATTTCCTCATATAAGGCAACAACAAAATTATTTTTTCCTCGCAACCTCAGATTTAAGTCGTTTAAATGGCTAAAAATGTCGACCATGAATGAAAATGTTATCTTTAAAGTCAGCAGTAAAAATTTCAGGAAAAATATTATCCTTTTTGCTTTGCATTAGAAAAGCAAGCTTTGTTCGTGAGCAACATGTTAAGAACCCCCGCGTACACCTTCAACATACTACACTTAATTGAATTAATAACGGCTGAAAAGCCACTTAAAAACTGGTTTTATTCTAGCTTAACTTAGACTATAAGTTAAAGTAACTTATTGATTTTCTTTATGGTCTTTAATACATATTGAGAAACTTAGAAGGAAAATATTTGTTGAATATTTTGTTTCTATGAAGTTCATAAGTTTATATTTAAAACATTTAGAAATTTCATAGAGATATGAATTTGTAAATAATATATCGAAATTGAAGAGTAACTATTATTTTTATATTTTTGTAATTTGTAAATTTTGATCATAGTGAAAGTCAAACCTAGATAACTAAAATTAATTGTATTATAAAATTAAATGTCACAAATTTATTGTATTCCTATACTAGTACTGTTCATACGAAAAGTGTGTTCCAAGTAGAGTTGCCAGATTTTTCAAATGCCCATGTGGGACAAAATTTTTCTGCGATTTTTTAAAGACCAAATTTTTTTTCAAATTGAAACGATTTCTTGAACGGTTACAACAAACAAAATTGGAAAAATTTTATTAAAATAATGCTTAACAATTAAACATCGCGAATAATATTGAAATTTACACCTTAACGATTTCTTATAAAAAGTAGACATACTTACAGATTTTATTTGAATTACACAATCTCAAACTGTATGGTGAAGCAATCGCAGGATTCACACTAATTCAAAGCTGACAATATAACAGTGCTGGCAAACCTCTTTTGCTGGCGGTTCATTTTTGTTACTTTTGATTTTTAAAAAAACGAAATTGGGTCACAATAATTTATTTATTTACTATTTTTAGTGAGAAACTTGTTCGATTTTAGTTGCTAATGTTTTGATCAGAAGTTTATATTTAGTTGTCTTTAGTCTCACACATGCAGCACTCATATCTGTGCCAAGGGGATTCCTAGTAGTGGATTTGACGAAATTCATGGAGGAAAACAACTGTTCACACGAATAAGATGAATCAAACATTGTTAGCAGAGCTAATGCTAGCTTTTTCATTGATGCAAAAGAATTTGGTAGAGAGTTCCATTCTGCAAGAATAAGATTCTCTACTCTTTCTATTGATTATTGTTCTCTGGTTACACCCAAAATTGACGACTCCAATTCCTTTTCTCGTAACTTCAGATTTAGATCAATAAATTTAGTCAACTAATTCCATTTCTAAATTACCAATGTCAAGCCAATGAAAAGCTGATAAATGAAGATTTTCAAGTTGAATAGTATGGGGGAATTGGATGAATTGTAATGTTGCATCAATTTGTCGGAATTGTGAAAACCTCTCTGAAAGTGATTGTCTGGCATCTCTTATTATTTGAAAAGTACATTTTTAACAAGTATGATTTATTTTCTTCATTGTCTGCAAAATATTTTGAAGTCAAGAAGTGTTTCTGCAATAATGGAAATATTTAAATTTTTCTTCTTCCACATCTTTTGAGAAAATATTTAGTTTTTTTTAAAAGCTTTAATATTTTCAAACATTGATGATACAACACAGCCGCGACCTTGCAACTTTTTATTTAAAGCATTGTAATGCAATGTGAAATCAGCGAAAAAATGTGTCATTCAACCAATTCATGTCAGTCAGTTCTGGATATTCATGTTCCTGTTTATTCAAAAAATATCTTCTTCTAACTATTCAACAAAGCGATTCAAAACTTGACACGACTTAACCATCTGACATTGTTATACATGACTAACCCTAAAAATTGAGTCAACCTCATCTAATAGTTTAGTAAATTGACGTTTGTTAAGATCGTGAGCAACTATAAAATTGACAATCTTTGTCACAAGAGACATCACATTTTCAAGTGATTAACAAACTGCTGAAAATTTGCGAAAAATATGGGAGAACACGAGATAGAAAATGTAGGCATGTTTTTAGCAAAAGAATAGAGGACAGAAATATAGCTAACATAATTATTTACTAAAAAGGTAATGCACTAAATATATCATTATTTAACATATATCAGGTCATCCCATAAGTAGTGTCGTTTTTTACGATAGATTAAGTTTAAACTAGTCCTACTCGGTTTAAGCATAAATTTTCCGAAGGTTATATCTAAGAGGAGATCTATCGTGTTTCGCTACATACTTTACAGATCTTGACCAGTGAAGACGTGTGTTTTGCTTCATGTGAACCCTTCATAAACATGGCGGTATCGGAAGAGCATATCAGGCATATAATGCTTTACGAGTTCAAAAAAGGGAATAGTGCTACTGAAGCAACGCGAAACATTCAGGAAGTTTATGGCAACGATATTCTGCGCATGAGGAAATGTCAAAGATGGTTTCAAAAGTTTAGGAATGGTGACTGCTGTTTGACAGATGCAGCACGCTCTGGACGCCCTACTGAGTTTGATGATGACCCGCTGTTAGCCGCACTTGAAGAAGACTGTTCAACAACTGTCGAAGAATTGGCCCAGAAACTCAATTCATCCCCGTCCACCATCCATCGACATTTGCAACAACTCGGGAAAGTGCCTAAGTTAGGAAAATGGGTGCCACATGAATTGTCGATCGACAATCTGAGGGTGCGGGTAAACATTAGCACAGCTCTTCATTCCCGTGAACTCCAAGATCCGTTTTTGCACCGTTTAGTGATTGGTGATGAAAAGTGGATACTGTACCAGAATGTTAACCGCCGTCGACAGTGGGTTTGTGCCGGAGAACCAGCGACACCACAGCCAAAACCAAATCTTCACCCTCGGAAGGTGTTGCTTAGTGTTTGGTGTGATAAGGGTGGTGTAATACACTTTGAAACCTTACCACACAATCAAACAATCACCGCTCAAGTCTACTGTCAACAACTGGATCGATTGAACACTGCACTAAAAGAAAAGAGACCTTATTTGGTTAATCGGAAAGGAATTGTGTTCCACCACGACAACGCACGTCCTCATACCGCTCGGATCACTTCCGCAAAAATTGAGGAGCTTGGGTGGGAAAAACTTCGACATCTTCCATATTCTCCAGACGTTGCGCATTCAGATTATCATCTCTTCAGGAGTATGCACAACTATCTTGACGAGAAACAGTATACGTCTTTAGATGACCTGCACACCAATCTTTGTACGTTTTTTGCCTCAAAACCGCCTAAATTTTATAAACATGGCATTGAAAAGCTTGTAGGACGTTGTCAGAGTGTCATTGATTCCGATGGAAAATATACAGTATACTAGATTAAAAAGTTTCAGTAGAGTTTTTTTGTCCTTCAAATTCAGATCTAAAAAACGACACTACTTACGGGATGACCTGATACAATAGTTACGAAGCTATCTACTTTATTCATAAACTCGATAAAATGCACCAAATAAGCCCTACAAATGTCAGTCTTTCAAAGGGGAGGGGCGGAGGGCCCCCATACCCACCAGCTCTAACTCACTCTCCCGCCCATATGTGGGGTAAGGTCATACTGGAAATCTGGCAATCCAAGTTGAACTTGATACTTTATTCGACGATTGGTCAATGTAGCGAAGAAAATTGGACAGAATTTTAAATAAGAAAATGGACGGGAAATCCATTTGTTTAATGCCTAACTTCTATAACGCATATCGAACAAAATTAGATATTATGGTTACTATTACCATTCAAAATTATAGATGTGCTGAAGATGCATCAAATATACTCAATAAATTTCTTCTCTAGCAATTATAATCATAAAAGAAAAAGAATTGATAATTATACTTTTCTTCAATAATATTAAAATTGTTTCAAAATTTTGTAATAAATTTCAATACTTCTATAAATTACAAGGTATTTTGTTCTTCTTGAAAGGTAACTTATTTGTTTAATATAATTTAATTACACATTTAATTTGTTATTTTAGTATGCTAAAAAATAATAACTTAAAATTTACTAAACTACTAAAATTTTTTGTAATTAAAAATGGTAAATATTCCGCTGAACTCAAACTGGCAATTAATGACCAGAAGATATTGGTAATTATTCGTTTTTTGACCCAGCCTCTTTTTATAATGAGAACAAACTTTTCTGGTCAATTTTGAGGTGTTCTGCATAAATCTGCCATCTGTTTCCTGTGCAAATGCGTAGTTTTCGAGATATCGTCATCTTGAAAACTATGCATTTGCATAGGAAACGGATGGCAGTTTCGTACAAAACACCTCAAAATTAACCAGAAAAGTTTGCACTCGTCATTTTCGTTTAAACTAACGAATTTAAACTAAAATATCATGATTTAACCTAACCAATCATCAAGGGCGTACAGTTGACCTAACCGGTGTCACGTGCTGAACTGTTCGCAAAACATTAGGACCGATCAATTTGTGATGCGTGATCTTTACGGCGGCTCCGCCCCCGTACCCCCGAGACCTAAATTATACAAATGATAATGTTATAACCAAAGCTGGGCACAAACCGTTAATCCGTTAATCGTTAATTAACGAAGTTAACTTTTTCGTTAACGATTTAACTTTTAAGTTAACTTTGAAAATCATTATCGGACTAATTAACTTCCGTTACATTTAACTTCCGTTAACCCAAAAAATTCATAAATAAACGTTTAAAAGGGATCTTTTCCATTTGGCGGCAGGCGGTTTTTTTTAACCAAATTTTCACCAGTAATACTTTTTTGTGTGCTAAATACGAATCTAACATTCTTTTTTGAGAGAAATGAAAGGAAAATATCGAAAAAAAAATTTTTAAATACGAACTACTTTATACGGCGTACGAAAGGGAAATATTTATTTGAAATCAGCTATATCCTTTAATATTTTTCTAAATATATCTTCGTTTTCATTACGCTTCCGCCAAATAAATTCGCATCATTTGTATAATTTAGGTCTCGGGGCCCCCGTAAAAATCACGCATCACAAATTGATCGGTCGGGTTATATTTTTTATTTTGAATTTCCGACGCTAAAATGTCGTTCAATCGATCAATTTGTGATGCGTGATCTTTACGGGGGCTCCGCCCCGTACCCCGAGACCTAAATTATACAAATGATAATGTAATAACATATTCATGTTAGGTAAGGTTAGGTTAGGTTAGGTTAATTAATACCAAAATACATTTTCCTAGTAATATTTGAGGTGTTTTGCTTAGATTTTGACCTCCATTTCCCTTGAAAATGGGCCAAACTTCAAAGTACTATAGCTTTGTTGGATCTCGTTTCCGACGGAAATGGAGGTCATATTTGAACAAATCACATCGAATACTACTAGAAAAATGTATTTTGGTGTGTAAAATGACTGAGTTACTTAAAACACATAATTACCGAAAAAATTTCACTGCATCTTCTTCTGATATAATATTCACAAAAATCCACTGTAAATTATAATTCACGTCCATGATTTACTCGTATTTCCAGAAACAATAATGAATCGCGCGGAATGCTTAATCATATCGAGTTGCCATAATTATTCTACAGATTTTGGAATAATTAAATTTATAAAACAAATAATTAATATTCATAAAAATTAATATAATATAAATAATATATTATATAATACAATACTATAATTATATTATTGCAAAAATATATAGAATTTCGCAGTGTAAATAGTTCGTGCGCGGTATAAAGTAGTTCGTATTTAAAATCTTTTTTTCGATATTTTCCTTTCATTTCTCTCAAAAAAGAGGGTTAGATTCGTATTTAGCACACAAAAAAGTATTACTGGTGAAAATTTGGTTAAAAAAAACCGCCTGCCGCCAAATGGAAAAGACCCTTTAAAAGTTTATATTATTTTCAGTGCTGAGCAGGTGCGCAATTAATCCGCCACTGTTAATAGTTATTTATGGCATTGGTTTGAGCAAAACATGGTCGACTGTAAAATCAGGCGGAAAGATTTGCCATTTGAGTTGAATGTTTCAACTTCTTTCAAGAAATATCACGAGCATTTTAAGGCACTTTCAATAATATATATGTAACAATTACAACAAATAACTACATTCGTTTCATTTGCAGTCTGTCTCTTGCGCAACATGTTTGTGCTAGTGAATATTTAAAAATAATCGTTGTCAAGTAAGTCATGTATATTTATAATATGTCTGTGAGTACCTTATTAGTTGTCTCCTTGATACATTTCAAGAACCATAAAACTGATCAGGTAAGATTTCAATTCTCATGTCACTTTGATGACATAAATTAAGTCAATTGATGTCTTACAATGGGAGCGTTTTCACCTCATCTGGTTGGACAAGTATGACAACACCAAGGTCGCCAGGGTGAGGAAAAGCATGGAGGGTACAGTCGAGGAGGCCATGAAGCAGCAGTCCAACGAAGTGGGCAGCAACAGTGGAGGCAGCAACAACGAGGAGGAGGAGGAGGATGACTTCTTCAGTGCTGTCATCCAGACAAAAGAGAGCAGCAGAAGCCACAGGTCACTCAAGGGCAAGGCCCAGAACTTGGTCAAGACCTGGCTGGAGACCAACTCCAAGGACTTGCTGACAGATGCTGCCTTCTTGGGTGAGCAAGTGTTGGTGGACTTGTTCATCAAGTTCAACACAGCCATCCCCTCCAGTGCTGCAGTGGAGCGTTTGTTCTCTATGGGCAAGGACATCCTGAGGGCCAAGAGATCATCCCTGTCTGATGAAAACTTTGATATGCTAATTTTCATGAAGGGCAACATGCATCTCATGGACAAAATGGAGAACGAGAAGAAGAGGGAAAATTAAATTATATATATATTGTGTTTTTCATTTTTTTTATAATAAAAGTTAACGTTAACGGTTTATCGGTAACTTCCGTTACATGTTTAACGAATTAACGGATTAACGGTTAACGAAGTTAACTTTTTGGTTAACGGATTAGCGGTTAACGAAGTTAACTTTTTGGTTAACGGTGCCCACCACTGGTAATAACATGTGCCAACCTTGCATGGGTAGTCCGTTAAATTTCGCGTGCCCTTAAACTGAAATGACACGTTTATTTTTAGGATTTTTTTTTACGGCACCTGAAGACCTTCTGGTCTTTTTTTAAATACAAGCACTATTGCATTTAGGGCAGGTCACGGATGTCTTAATTATTTCGTGATTGAAAAAAGGTCTAAACTCTTATCTTCATCGAGGGCAATATGGCGGATCACGTCTTCAAAATCAAATATGCATAACTGACACATCATACTTCGTCACAAAAAACCAAACTGAACAAACGAACAACTGCTAAAAATGACTTACTTGTAAAACAGGACAAACTGAATTACGCAGAAGTAGCCAGAATCACCAAAAATAAGAAATATTCACCAAATAGTCGATATATATATATATATATATATATATATATATATATATATATATATATACAGGGTGTCCGAGAATTATCTGTACAAGTTTTGGCTGTTATTAAAAGTCAACCATGAAGTGTAGAAATTTCAGTGTTGTCCCATTTTACAGAGAATCTCTAAGTTTTTTCTGATACCAAGTTTTGACAAGTTTTTTAGAAATTCCAGTGTGTCCGAAAATTATCTGTACAATTTCATCTTTTAATAAAATTCTTGATAACACACATAAAATTCTTAAACAAGATTATTTAGAATCTGTATTTTCAAAAGTTTCTTTTATTAAAGTAACGTTGTTACAAACATTCGATATGTGCACCATCAGTGATTCGCAAAACATCCAATCGATAATCCAAATGTTGCCATGTACGCTGCAGCATATCCAGATCAATTCGCTCAATAGCAGCTGTGATTCTTGCTTTTAAATCATCAATGTCTGTCACCCGCGTACAAAAAAGAAAAAACTTGTCAAAACTTGTTATCAGAAAAAACTTAAGTTTCTCTGTAAAATGGGACAACACTGGAATTTCTACACTTCATGGTTGACTTTTAATAACAGCCAAAAATTGTACAGATAATTCTCGGACACCCGGTATGTGTGTGTATATATGTGTATATATGTATATATATATATATATATATATATATATATATATATATATATATATTGAAAAAACACCAAAAATAGGAAATATATTTCAATAAAAAACACATTGTATACAAATTTGCACAAGATAATATATATATTTTCTTATTCAGTTTTGATTGGTTATTCATTATATATTGCTGTTATAGCTGGGTGTGACTGAGTCAAAAAACGAATAATAATAAGATATTTTTATGATCAATTTTTGCGTGTTTAAGAAGAATGCCTTTGAAATGGGTCACATTTAAAAAATTTCTTGGGGGTTACAGCGCCAACCTCCCCGAACCCGCCAGCTGGATCGGCTCGCCCCCACCCCGCTTTATGGCCTGTATACATATCTCCCAGAATTGTATTTCAGAAGTTGGCAAGCCTACTAACCACACGTAACCTATTTCTCAAACCCTAACCTAACCCAACTCTCTAACAGTAATGACCGGTAGATAAGGCTATGATTCACACACTATATACAGATACAGTACAATAACTAGAATTAAGTTACACAACGAAATAAATATAGACACCAAGTATAGAACAACAGTTCCAGACAATATTCTAGATAGCCAGTAATAGTCGTTAGTCTCGCAGTTGTCAGTCTATTAGTTAGTCAATAGCTATATCAGTATATCTAGATAGGCTAGTAGTTCACAATAGTACAACGACAATCAACACTACATCCATAATCGCAACGCTAATAATCATCCCAAAACATCATTGCTGCATATCCGCCCTAATCCGTCAAAACCAGTGCTGCCAGATCAATGTTAGTTTTTATTATTAAGGTGTTTTTTTTTGCGTGTCGATCTGCAGACTTTTAGTCACACCAATCCACCACACTCCTCCCCTACAAGTTCAGACGTTCCGGGATTTTTTAACGCTGGTAGAACGACGAACTCCAAGTGCAGTAAATTCCTCTGGCTCAGCCACAGGTGACAGAGAGGATTGTGTTTCCATTTCGGTTGGAATAGTAGTGGTACTCTCTGGAGTAGTAGGAATAGGTGTACGCTCTAGAGTAGGAGGAATAGTAGGGGTAGCGGAAGATATAGAATGAGGTAGACTCTGATCTTGATATCAATTCTGAATTCGACCATCTTCAGTTACACATCTGTAGCAAACAGGACCAGTCTGCCTTCTAACTATAGCTGGTACCCACTTGGGATCCTGAGAATAATTGCGAATCATGACCTTATTTTGAGGTAGCAGCTCTAGCGTCCTAGGAGTCTTAGATTCAAAGGCACGTTTTTGTCGCTCTTGCCGACTGTAAACTCTTTGACAAATTATAAAATCATGAGGACGCACAAGATCAAAAATACAGCGAATATGACGGCCAAACATCAACTCGGACGGTGCAACACCCGTAGTAGAATGGGGTGTCAACCTGTATTTCATGAGAAAGCGATCCAAAGCAATCTGAATTCCCTCCCCCTTTGCATGAAGCAAAACAAACTTAACAGAACGGACCATGTTCTCAGTAAAGCCATTTGAAGATGGGTGGTAGGGAGCAGTACGAACATGACGAATACTATTGGAAGACAAAAACGTAGAAAAATCAGAACTAGTAAAACTTGGGCCATTATCAGAAACCAAAACAACTGGAAGGCCAAATCTGGCAAAAATAGAACGCAACAGACGAATAGTAGAGGATGAAGACATAAATGTAGTAGGAAGAACCTCTACCCATTTAGAATGAGCATCGACAATGACTAGAAGATAGTGGTGATTGATGGGACCCGCATAATCAATATGAATTCTGTGCCATGGATGGGAAGGCCATTTCCAGGGATGTAGAAAACCCTTTTTAGGAGTATCACGTAACCCGAAACACCGAGAACATGAATTCACAAGCGAAATGATGTCACTATCCAGTCCGGGCCACCAAAAATAACTTCGGGCCATTTCCTTCATACGAGTAGCACCCATATGATCGGAATGAAGTTGTTTAAACAAAAGACACCTGCCCAGGTCTGGGATAAGAACCCGAGACCCCCAAAGGACACATCCATCCTGATAGACAACTCTGTGCGTCTTTGGTGGAAAGGTTGGTAAGAACTGTCCACCTTCATAGGCCAACCACTAGAGACCATCTGATAAACATAAGACAAAATAGCATCAGATTTAGTCCACTGAGCAATATAATCATAGCTGTAACTAGTGTTGTCCCTAGAAATTCAACTAAGTGAACCCATTCAGCTGGAATTGGGACACATTCAATGAAAGCATCTAAAGGTAACCGGCTTAAAGCATCAGCATTAACCAAATGCTTACCTGACCGGTGCACTAGATTGAAAGAATAGGCTTGTAGCATGAGAGCCCAACGTTGTATTCATCCTGCAGCCAAGATAGGAATTTGTTTATTACGAGCAAACAACCCTAACAACGGTTTATGATCAGTCACTAGGGTAAACTGCTGACCCCACAAGTAAAAATGAAACTTTTTTACTGCGAAGATTCGGGCTAATGCTTCACGTTCTACCTGTGAATAATTCCTCTCTGCTGTATTTAGAGTGCGGGAAACAAAAGAAATAGGTCTTTCTTCCCCGTTAATATTATGAGCAAATACTACTCCAATGCCATATGAGCTGTTATCAGCAGTTACAACTATAGGTAGTTTAGGATCAAAATGCACTAAAACATGAGAATTGAGTACGAGCTCCTTTGACTGTTGAAAACTAGACTGTTCCTCTTTACTCCAACTCCATTTAATGTCTTTCCTGAGTAATTTATTTAGTGGTTCCAATGTATAGCAGCATTTGGTAGAAATTTCCTGTAGAAATTAAGCAAGCCTAGATATGCTTGAAGCTGAGTGATATTAGTAGGTGCAGGAGCTTTACAAATAGCATCAACTTTATCCTTAGTAGGATGCAGACCTAATGAATCAATCTTAAATCCCAAATACTGAATTTCATTAGTTATCCAGATACTTTTTTCCTTATTTAGAGTTAAACCAGCAGCTGCTAACTTCTGCAAAATTGTCCTTAGACTAGACGTATGTTCTGCTTCTGTTTTTCCAGCTATAAGGATGTCATCCAGGTAACATACCACATCTGAAATTCCATCTAATATGCGACTAATAGTTCTTTGGAAAATGCCAGGAGCTGATGAAATACCATAACATAATCTATTATAACGAAATAGACCCTTGTGAGTATTTATAGTTGTGATATCCTTAGATTTTTCATGAAGTTCCAGCTGTGCATAGCAGTGGCGTACTGAGCACTATTGGCGCCCAGGGGCAAACTTAACTTGTGGCGCCCAGGCCCCCCTCCCCCATTGCCAACTTGAAAAATAAAAAAAATATTTTCGATGAACAGTACATGGTTTATTTACAGTTTATGTATTTACAAACTAATCTTTCTGGCTTTCAAAGTAGCAAACTTGTCAATCACATCATCAAAATTTAGAAGTTCCAATGTTTTTCTCTCAATGCTTAACTGAGCTAAAGCACTAAGCCGATCTTGTCCCATTGATGCGCGGAGGTAAGTTAAAATCAGTTTCAGCTTACTGAATGATCTCTCACAGCTGGCAATGGAGACTGCAATTGTCAACAATATTTGAAGATCCACTCGTAGATTTGGAAAGACATCTTCTCCATAGGTGAAGATGAATGTCAACCGCTGCTTAGGGCTGGTCACTTTGACATCTTGACGAGCTGACAAGAGCATTTTGCAATACTCAACTTCAACATACAAGTCACTGCTGCGAAAAATGCTCTGTATGAATTGGTCCACAATTAACCCACCCCTTATATCTCCAGTCTAACTATAGAGTAGATCAAGTCTAGCCTAGAGGGGTCAGCCTAGAGATTCCGGAAATGGTCCAGAGCGGGCAGATAAATTGAGGTCCACAGTAGGATTCCTCACAAGATTAGGTTAGGGCAATCTACCTTCACCTTTGTTAAGCTATGAGTTGATGCTGGGTCTTAGGCCACAATGTAGGCCTAACTTGTCTGACCCAGCTTAATTTAATGTTATTAACTGTCTGGTCTAAAACTCAATTAGTCACTTACTTTTAGTTATTGGAGTCTCTCCCTTCTCCGGTTGTCTCATTGTCGAGAGCGTACTTTGCTGGTACGTCCTCTCGCCCCGTTCTTCGTTTTCGTTCCCCCTTTGTTCTCCTCTTCGCGGGGCTTCTTGCACCAGCGTTGTCTTGGTTTATTCCTCGGTTGGTTGAGCGGTAATGTATCTCCATTACCGAGCACGCTCCTCCCACACAGTATATAAATACTAGTGTGGAGAATAACTCTGGTGAGCAACCAATTGGTTTCTTCCACCCAGTTATTGACATAAAAGGAATTTAATAATTGTTAGATTAACTACCTACCTACTCAGTGAACCATTTTCGTTACCTCCCAACTACCCACTCATCAGTTTTCCATATACTGGGGGCCCCGGGAGATAAAAATTTTGGTGTCATTGTCACCAATTTTTGTCTGAGTGTAGACTAGCTAACTATTTAACTGTAAATGCCTGTTAATCTGATTAACAGTGTCTATCCTCACCTTCTCATGGAGAAGGTGTAGCATTTAATTAGAAGAGAAAATATACATCCATAGGATGAAACTGTCTATGGTCTTTACCATAAGAAAAGAAAAAATGAAAGTTAGAAGATAAAATTACAATTCCCCAGCATCTATTTTTTGTTGTAAAAATAGTCGCGCCTTTAATGCTGTTTGTCGCTGAGGTCTTGTGTCTGTCAATGTTGTAGTAGGATGCGTTACCACTCCTACTGTCAAAGGAATAGTTACTGGAAGTTCAGTGTCTCCAGTTGTTACTGTCAGTGGAGAAGGTTCTCCAAAGTCCATTGTTTTGGGTCCAGACTCTAAAGGGTACAAAAGAGAAATGTCTCTTGTTGTGTCACCCGTTGAAGTCCTTAATTTGACCACTCTTGTTACCCCGTCTGCCCCTGGTCTGAGTTCTGAAACTCTAGCCAGAGGCCAGTATTGTCTTGGAGTACTGTCATGTATGAGAACAAGGTCCCCTACCTTAATTGTGTCAGACCAATCCTTCTTAGTCATTTGTTTATGTCTCTCCCTTAGACCCATCAAGTACTCAGTTTTCCACTGTTTAATGAAATGAGCTTTAACTCTAGTTAAATGTTGTAACTTAGTCTGGAGCTCATCATGTCGTTGAGTCCAGTTTGGGTCTTCTGAAGTCTATATTGTAGTCCGGCAGGAGACTAACTTGTTCTCCCCGAATCAAATGATTTGGAGTTAATGGTTCTGGGTCATTAATGTTGTCACTCACATAAGTGAGTGGTCTATTGTTAATGATGTTCTCAATCTCAGCCAGGAGAGTGAGTAACCCAAACAAGTGTATCTGTTTTTTGCCAATTGCTTTCTTCAAGCAATTCTTTACTGTTTGTATATTCCTCTCCCAGATAGAACCATACCAAGGAGAGGCAACCGGAATATACTTCCACTTTATGTTTGTATTTTGTATATACAATTGTGTGATTTCATTGCTTAACAAGTCGTGGATGACTTGTTCACCAGCTTTGAAATATGTAGCATTGTCAGTCCAAACTGTCTTTGGTACTGAATGTCGTGCACAGAATCTCTTAAAGACAGCAACAAAAGATTCTGCTGTAAGGTCCTCCACAACATCCAAATAAACAGCTCGTGAGGCAGCACATGTAAACAGTACAATGTACATTTTTTGTTCAGTGTCACCCACCCCTACAGTCAATGCTCCTGTATAGTCAATGCCTACAGTCTCAAAGGGTCTGTTGAGAGTAACTCTCTCCTCTGGCAAAGCAGGAGGATTTGGTTTCCTATAGGGCCTAGCATGAATACGCCTACATGTGACACACTCACTCAGGACTGTTTTAACAGTGATCCTTCCCTTGGGTATCCAATAAGTTTTTCTTAATGTAGTTAGTGTCTGTGGTACCCCCATATGATATACATCATTGTGTGTTTTTATGATTATTAATGTTGTCAAATAGCTAAATCTAGGTAAAAGGATTGGATTTTGCTTTTGTATGACAGTTTTGATTTGTCTAATCTCCCTTTACACCTTAGAAGGCCTTCCTCATCTCTGAACAAGTTTAGATCCACAACTACTGATGGTACAGATTCTTTGTTTGTTTCCCATTAGTTAAGAATTCTAACTCTTTATTGTACTCTTTTTGTTGGGCTTGGCCTATCCAGTATTGGGTTGCAACTTCTGTATAATTATGATTATTTTTATTTAGCTGTTTGTTAATTGTAGCTAAACAGTTGTGAGCAAACCTCAAACAGTAGGCTGTCACCCTGACAAGTTTGTTGAAATCAGAATACTTTTCATAATTAGTGATTGGTTCAACCTTTTCATTTGAAAAGATTAAATTTAATGTCAAGTTAACTTGTTCCACAGGCCATTGGTCTGTATTACAGAGCCACTTAGGTCCCATAAACCAAGTTTTGTTTGACTTCAACAACTTGTAGGATAAACCTCTGGTCAGAAAGTCTGCTGGATTCTGTTTAGTTGGAACATAGTGAAAGTTTACTTGTAGGCTTTCATTAGCGTCAGCTATTTCTTTTAGCCTATTTCTTACAAAGATATTCTTACTATTAATGCTATCATTCCGTATCCAGGCAAGACAAATCTGACTGTCAAGCCAGACGTGGATATTAGTTATGAACACATCATAGTAAGCATCCTTAAGCAATGAAATGGTTTTAATGGCTAATGTAGCAGCCAATAGTTCCAATTGAGGTATGGTTCGGGTAGGTTTGAGAGGTGCAACTTTCCCTTTTGCATAAATTAGATGACTTTCTGTAGGGCTTACAAGATACGCACAGCACCCATAAGCTTGTGTGCTTGCATCAGCAAACACATGAAGCCTCTGGGGCTTATCCCTAAACCCACAGCACCTTTGAATTTTAATGTTCTGCACTTTTGTTAAATCAGTAGCTAACTTCTTCCAAGATTTTTGATTTTCATTTGTTATTGGATCATCCCACCCAACATTTGTCCTCCAAATTTCTTGGAGGAGAATCTTTGATTTTATTGTTGAAGGCAGGAATAGACCCATAGGATCAAAAATTTTGGAAGCCTCTGATAATATTTGTCTTTTAGTATTTGCTTCCTCATCAAGTTTAAAACCTTTAGTACAGATTGAATCATGACTGTTAGAAGTTGCATCCAAATACCAGTTCATACCTAAAGTTTTAACTCTGTCTGATGGCTCAGTAAGACCATTATTATCCTTTAAAATCTTTTTGTTTAAATCCTCATCATTTGAAATCCACTCTCTAAGTTCAAAGTTTTGAGTGTGTTCATAGACTTCAGATAATTCAGATTTTGTTGTCGTTGAGCCTATTAGATTGTCTACGTAAAAATGTTCCTTAAGGAAGTTCAATGTTAGAGAGTTATTAAACTGGTTTAAATGATGTCTAATTGTCTGATGGCTCAGTAAGACCATTATTATCCTTTAAAATCTTTTTGTTTAAATCCTCATCATTTGAAATCCACTCTCTAAGTTCAAATGTTTTGAGTGTGTTCATAGACTTCAGATAATTCAGATTTTGTTGTCGTTGAGCCTATTAGATTGTCTACGTAAAAATGTTCCTTAAGGAAGTTCAATGTTAGAGAGTTATTAAACTGGTTTAAATGATGTCTAATTGTCAATGCTAATAGGCTAGGTGAGCAATTGGCTCCAAACAACACAACATTAAATCTATAGGTTATGAACCCTTTATTCAAATCAAATGGATCCTTGAACCATAAGAACCTAAGTTGGTTCTTATCATATTCATTTTTAAGATTTATTCTCAAAAATGCCTTTGAAATGTCACTTTGTACGGCATATTTGTCTAACCTGAACCTCAGTAAGATCTTCACAAGGTCAGAAATGAGATTAGGACCCTCAATCAAGCAATCATTCAAACTGTGTTTATCACTGTCTTTGAGGCTACAGTTATATACTACTCTGAGTTTTGTTGTTGGGGCATCTTGTCGATAAACCCCCCTGTGGGTTAAATAATGACAACCATCTTTTTTAAAAGGGTTATTTGTTACTTCTTCAATGAAGCCTTTCTGTAGCTGTTCTTTGAAGACATCATGATTTTTATATTATTATCTTGTTTGAGTTTTTTCATTACTTTATATAAATGTCCTTTAGCTACTTTGAGATTGTCTCTTAAAGTTGGACAATTTATTTTCCAAGGTAACTCAACAAAATAACTATTGTCTTTGCACTGAATGGTGTCTTCAAATCTTTCTACCATTAACTGATCTTCTGAAGTTTGATTTGTGTCATGTATACCCACAGATTCTAGCAACCATAAAGTTTGAATTGCCTCATCCAAAGTTTCATTTGATAATGATGAATTAATGTTCTCAGTTGAGATAATATTATTCAAAGTGTTGCTATTCTTACAGGTGTTATGTAGGACTGAGTTGAGGCACATAGTATTTGTTGGTCATGCACTGTTTTGGTTTAGGTCTAGGTTGTATTCTGATAGGTCACCCAAAGGGGCTATCCCTGATGGAGTCTGAATAGCTATACCATTACCTATCTCTACTATGCCCTTATGAATAAGATTAATATAATCTGCCCCTATTAGCATTTCAATGTTAGCTACTGTGTTGTTAGTGATATGTCTATCAGCTATTTTGTAGTGTTTTCCCAAATGATTTATGGTTTGTTCTAGTTTGGGTATAACCAGTTTGTTTTGTCCTACTTTAGAAATAATAACTGCTTCAATTTTCTTGAATTTACTTTCTAAATGTAGTTCCAGGTCAATTGTCTTATAGCTATTTTTGTCCGAGTTATCCTTAACAAAGGACGCAATATTGAGGTTTTGTTCATTCGGGTTTGGTGTCAAACCCAATTTATTAACTACATTTTTTGAAACAAATGTTTGTTGAGAACAACAGTCTATAAGACATCTCACTGGAGTGGTACTACCCTCACTATTCACTAAGTCCAAAGTAATAGTTGGTAAAAGAATCTCAGTGTTTCTTGTTACATTGTTTGAACAAGCAGAATGTCCCATGAAAGTGGCATTTTCTTGATTACCTTTGTTTGGGGGAGGTATCTTTTGAGTTTGAGTATTATTGTTTGGACACTTTGGTGAATCACACATTGATGAGACATGTCGTAAACTTTTACAAAACTTACACTTGAATCTTAACCTAGATTTACAGTCTTTCTTATAATGTCCCTGGCCAGTACACTTTTTACACAGGTTCAACTGTTCACATCTTTTAGCCCTTTGGTTAAATCTGAATATTTGTCACACCCAGTACTACTGTGTTCATTACTTGCACAAAATTTGCAATGTGGTGTGTAAGTTGAGGCAGCAGTTACATTAAAGTTCTGTAATGTAGGTGTTCGTGTATTATAGTTGGTCACATTTGATTCTCCAGTATCAAGTTTTGTCTGTTTGGCTGTAGCTAGTTGGTCTCTGGGAACAGTCTTTGGTTTATCCATAGTCTGGGTCTTATGTGTTGGAAAATCTCTCAAGTTGTAATTAATTAGGATATTGGGGAAGTGTTTTCTTATTTGTTCTAAATTAGGATAATTTTCTCCCGTCTTTAGAATTAAATTATCTTTAACCCTCGAAGGAAGGCACCTAAGTACTATGCTTTGTATAAGCCAAGATGAAGTTTTAATATCTATCTCATTGCTAACCAGTTGTCCTATAATAGCTTCTAATTTTGTATAAAAAATTTCCATATCACTATGGTTATCTTTTATGGGTGCAAATTCAAAATTTGTTGAGATAATTCATATACAATCATATCTTTATTAATGTAATTACGTTTTAAAAGATCAATAGCTACTTCATATGAATCCCCTACGGCTGGTAAATAGGCTATTAGGTTATAGGCTGGGCCTTTAAGGGAACTAGTTAAGTAACTAAACTTTTCAACAGTTGAAATATAAGGTTTATTACCTATTAAATTCTCAAATTTGTCAATGAAAGATGGGAATTGTACCGTGTCCCCTTCAAATGTTGGTACTAGCAAAATGGGTAACTGAGCCCTCAATTCTTGTGACTCAGGATTTTGCATGCCACTTAAATTTTGTTGAAGGTTAGCCCTACTTTGATTAAAATCAGAATTAGGTTTTTTTGGTGTTAAGTCAGTCAACCGAGACCGTAGTCCCTTATTTGCTGTTCAATTGAGCTTACCTGATCATCATCATCAGCGTAAAGGTCTATCAATTGTTCTTCAGCCATTTCGGATTCAACTAACTCTGAAATACTCTCATTAATGGCTATTATTTCCTTCTTTTTAATTTCTAATTTAATAATTACACTCTATATTTTTCTTACCTGGTTGTGTAATATTGTTAAAAGTGTTCACAGCCTTTGTAACAGCTCCCAACTTTGCCCCCCTTTTCTTTTTTAACTTTTTCAATTCTGCACTGTCCATGTCTAAGTCAAAATTGTTTAACTGGGGATCGTAATGAAATAGAGGACAAGAAGAAATTACCAGAGAAGAGAGAGAACAGACAAAACAGTCAAGTTTAAATTTGGTTTAATCCCCCCCAAGTACTTATGTCACTCAGGTCTAAGCTTATAAGAGAATGAGACTCCTTAAATGTAAATGTTTCCTAGTTAGGCCCTAGGTTGTAGACCTAATTAGGCTTGATTAGCTTAGGCTTAGGCTAGACCATTTAGCCTAATTCTGCAATTTTTGTTAAGTAAGGTTAAGGTTTGTAAATTCCCCACACACGGACCACCAATGCGAAAAATGCTCTGTATGAATTGGTCCACAATTAACCCACCCCTTATATCTCCAGTCTAACTATAGAGTAGATCAAGTCTAGCCTAGAGGGGTCAGCCTAGAGATTCCGGAAATGGTCCAGAGCGGGCAGATAAATTGAGGTCCACAGTAGGATTCCTCACAAGATTAGGTTAGGGCAATCTACCTTCACCTTTGTTAAGCTATGAGTTGATGCTGGGTCTTAGGCCACAATGTAGGCCTAACTTGTCTGACCCAGCTTAATTTAATGTATTAACTGTCTGGTGTAAAAACTCAATTAGTCACTTACTTTTAGTTATTGGAGTCTCTCCCTTCTCCGGTTGTCTCATTGTCGAGAGCGTACTTTGCTGGTACGTCCTCTCGCCCCGTTCTTCGTTTTCGTTCCCCTTTGTTCTCCTCTTCGCGGGGCTTCTTGCACCAGCGTTGTCTTGGTTTATTCCTCGGTTGGTTGAGCGGTAATGTATCTCCATTACCGAGCACGCTCCTCCCACACAGTATATAAATACTAGTGTGGAGAATAACTCTGGTGAGCAACCAATTGGTTTCTTCCACCCAGTTATTGACATAAAAGGAATTTAATAATTGTTAGATTAACTACCTACCTACTCAGTGAACCATTTTCGTTACCTCCCAACTACCCACTCATCAGTTTTCCATACTGCCATTGATATCCCCATCGTAAAATGTAGCAGCATTGTCACATTTCTCTTTCAGGGTAGTATTGTTCAAGCCTCCGAGCTTCTGCACATCAAGGAGAAATCCAAATTTGTTATTCAACTCCTTCAACCGTCTGAATCTGTCACACATTTCCATGTTCAACCGAACAAGCACAGTGTTCATGACTCGGGAAACTTCCTGTTTCGCTGACAACCCTGCATCTCTGGCCAATTCTCCAGGCATAACTTTCCGTCTTCTTCTTCGCATAGTTTCAAATGGAACATCCCATTCTTTGCAAAGTTCTCCTCCTTTCTCAACAGCCTCCTTGGTGATTGCTTCACGCTCTCCAGTGAGGTTTTCTTGCAGGGCTTTGATGTCCAAGTACGCATCCTGAAAGTTCATTGTTGGGTCTTGCAATCGCTTTTGTACTCCGTTGATCTTGGTCAAAAACGGATTCCAGAAATACAACAGAATCAAGAAATTGAAAGACATAATAGCATGTTGTAGTTGAACTGCCTCTCCTCTTGTTTCAGGTGTGCTACTTTCATCTTCCTCAAACTTCTCGAACAGTTCCAACAGAGGCTCAATCCCATGATGAATTGCTTTCACAGCATCAGCTCGACCACTCCAGCGAGTATCACTTTCCTGCTTCACTGCAATAGGTATCACTTCTTTCATGCGCTGCCAACGAAGCGTCGAACGAGAAAAGAAAGCATAGATGCTCTCAACTGTTCCAAAGAATGTCATGACAATGGGCTCTTGACTGGCAGCGTGTACGCCACACAAATTCAGGCTGTGGTTGTCACAGTTCACAAAAGTTGCTTTTGGAGTTTGGGCAGATATTCTTTGTTGAACCCCAGAGAGATGGCCTGACATGACAGCTGCATTATCATAACATTGATATCGACAATCTTGGAGGTTGATTCCATCTGTCTCGTCTTTCAACGATACAACTCTCGATGTGTGTTGCAGTTTTTCCGTAAATATGAATAAAGCCAAGGAATACTTCCTTCACTTCAACAGTCTTCTTGTCAAAATCGATGTCCACATACCAAAAAACCTGTGACATTTGCTCTCTATGACCTAGGTCAGACGTAGAGTCAAATAACATTCCATAATACTTGTTCTTGCGAATGTCTTGGGGAAGTTTCTTTCGAAGAGAAAGAGCAAGAAGTTGAATGAACTCATTCTGTATCCGGGGCGACAGATATGATACATGCTTTGGATTCTGCTGAGCATATTCTAGATGCTGCTTCAGGTTAGGATCATAATGTGACACAAGGTTAAGCAATGATAAGAAATTACCAACGTTCATGTCTGTCATGAGTTCCAGCTTTTCTACATGACCACGGAGTGCCAAATTTTGGCAGACCAAAAACTTGATGCAATCTAAAATACGTTTCAAAACCTGCCTCCAGTTCTTTTTCCTTGTTGATTTGTTCTTCAAGACTGGCGTCGATAGTCGCCTTCTCTTTTATTCGTCTTTCGGTCTCTCTCCAGGTTCTGAACGCCAGTCTGTGATTCACACAGTTTTCATGAGCAGAAACCTTTTCTGTCTTCTTCCAGCTGTTGAATCCTTGAACCAGTTCAAATGAAGACCGAGTATTTCTTGAGGCAGAAGAATACAACAAGCAACAAAAGCAGTATGCTGATCATCTTGATGGAGAGTAGAGAAGCCAAGATCTATTTACTTCTTGGCCATTAGGGAGTTTGCGTTTGAACCATGATTTGGTCATTGCTCGTCCATCCGGCTTATCCTTAGCTTCAAAAGGCCCATCTTTGTGTTAGAATGGTTCAGATCCAAGAGAAACCATCTCTGTTCGTAGATTTTGTGGCACAACAGGCAGCATTTGGTCATCAAATCTAAAAACCCCACATCACATGTTTCAAGTACTCTGCACCTTTAGGTAAGTTTGGAAGTTCACTTAGATACATGTTCCATCTCAGGATCAGACTCGGCTTCTTGCATTTCTGGTGTATGTTGCTCACCTGAAAACTGTTCTTCTTCGCTAGATTTATCATCCTTTTCTTTTCTCCCTTCTTTGACTGTAAAGTAGGAACGCATACACTTGCTTAACTTCTTTGCTTCCTTGGCCTGTGCTGCTCTTCGTTTTCTGCCCTGCGCCCCACTCACTTTCTTCTTACCACTTGATCCACTCATTCCAATGTCGCACATCGTGCTAACCAATAGCCTAAAAGAGAGAGAGTACATTGATCAATATAAAGCAATCAAACATTGACAATACAACTACAACTGGCAGTATTAATAATAATAATAGTAATAACCACCATAAACACCACAATCACACACTACACCACAGTCATACAACACACCAGCCACCCAGCCAGACATCACACCACACAGTCACACACCACACCACAGCCACACACACCACACCGTTATGCATCACACACACCACAACACTCATTCACACATCACAGTCACAAACCACACCACACCAGTCACACGCCAAATCACAGTCAAACACTGCACCATAGTTACGCATCACAAAGTCATATCACCACAGCGCAGTCAAGCACCTAACTACAAGATAATTAAATAAGAAAATCATAAGCTTTCTCAAGGAGCCACGACTGGGTATTGCATAACACGCCATACCTACAAGCAAAATCCATAAAAAAAATGAATAAAAAAATAATAATAATAATGATAATACAAATCTGTATCTACCTCACGCCTCGCAAGGGGGGCACGCCCCCCAGTTTGGGAAACACTATACTCTAGCCTAAACATAAATAATGTGTAACCAATAATAAGTGTTAAAAGTGTTAAAGCAAATAAAGGACAAAAATAATGCTTACAATGGCACGGCCGCACGGACAACAACACAACCAGACTACCAGTGTGTCTGCGAATGACTGACTCGGACTGCTGCCTGGCGCCTGCACTGTGACGCGTCAACTTCAAGTCAGAGTTCCCGTTTAGACCCGTATAGCCCCGGTAGCCCCCCCTCCCCCAGGGCTTGAGATGTAACTTTGAATTACAATATATACACTGAAATATAAATATTTACAGCAGTCTATGAGTAGAGACGTATTTGTTTTTTTAGCAACTCATGAATTGTAAACAAAAATAACGAACGCAAACGCGAAATTCAGTGGAAACTGCTTAAGTTTGCTTAAGCAACTGTAGGAGCGCAAAAAAGGGCCTTATCATTATGTTTGACTGCCACAAATAATGGTAAATTAATAAATAAACAATTAAATAAAGTTTATTTGTGCTGCCAAATTTGCCATTGAAAATTACCAATCAATTCCACAACATAATTTAACTTTGTAAATCCTTATTTTCCTTTCGGAAATGTAAAGCATAAAAAATTCCTAAGTTTCAATAAAATAAAATAATAATAATGAATTCAATTTCATAAGTGGCGTCGGTACGTTCTGCTTGAGCAGTTTAACAACCAGTACGATTTGAAGAAGAAATTTAACCAGTACGGCGTACAGTTCCGTACCACCTCAGCTCAAGCCCTGCCCCCATCCCCCTGTGCACGTGCCTGCTAGTAAGATCGGAAACAAAATATGACAATATTCAGGGGGATAAAATTGTAATGGCCTTTGCGATATTTCTATATTTCTTTTGTACTTATATAATTTTTTTCATTAACATCACAATTTGGCGCCCCCTACATTTAGCGCCCAGTGGCAATTGCCCTTCCCTGTACCCCCTCTCGGTACGCCACTGGTGCATAGGCTTGTGACATATCCAGCTTAGAGAAGTATTTATTACCAGCTAACTTACTAAAAATATCAGCAGGATTAGGAATAGGATATTTATCTATTAGAATAGCCTTATTAGCAGTTACTTTGTAGTCCCCACAAATACGAACACTCTTATTAGGTTTTAACACAGGGACAATAGGTGCTGCCCATAATGAGTGCGATATAGGTTCAATAACCTTTTCCTTAGTGAGCCTGTCTAGCTCCAATTCTACCTTTTCTCTTAGAACATAAGGCAATGGCTTAGCTTTACAAAATTTAGGGCTGACTTCATTATCCAATTCAATAGACACTATGATCTTTGAGCATGCCAAGAGTAGGCCCAAATAATTTTGGAAATTCCTTTAAAAGAATTGAAATATTATTAGGTATTACAGAACAATTTATTGATTGATGATCAACTATATGTTATGAATAGGCAAGTTTAGAGCATGAATCCAATCTCTACCTGGAAGAGTAGGATCTGGTTCACCAATTACTAAAAGTGTTAACTGTTTGTGATACTTTGTATCATTTATTGTAACTTGAACTTTAGCCTCTCCTACTATTGGCATCTCAACATTTCCTCAGAGTAGCCTTAGAATGATATAGTGGTATGGAGTTTTGGAATTTTTCTACAAAATAATCCTTAGAAATTATAGTTCTAGCTGCACCTGTATCCAGTTCCATTGGAAGTTTGACTTTATTTATTGTAGCATCTATAATATAAGGACCAGCATTTGTGGTGCCATCCTGACTGAAAATATATTCAGAGCCTATCTGTGACTACTTTAGACTGTTGGCTGATAAAGAAGGTTTATGCATTTTAGAAAAACAAACCTTTGCTATATGTCCAACCTTGTTACATTTATAACATACTGCCTCCTTGAAAGGGCAGTCTGCCTTCCAATGCTGTTTGCCACAGCCAGTACAAAGTTTTTAGATTTAGCACTTTGCTTAGGACAATTTTTTGAACTATCTGCTTTTAGAAAGTTTCTTTGGCTAACCTTTCGATTATCCTTAGCCTTAGTTCCAGTAGGCCTGATCAAATTCACATCACCAAATGTCTTTGCATCCTTCGCAGCAGCTTCCCTAGTTGTGGCTAGTAATACTGCAGCATCAAAAGTTAGGTTTTTAATCGTCAGTAGTTGTCGCCGAGTAGCCTCCTCTCTCAAACCCATGACAAATCTATCCCGTGGCATTTCTGTTAGGTTAGGGCCAAACTCACAAGTACTAGCCAGTTTCCTTAGGCTAGCTACAAAGTCAGCAATTGATTCACCTACAGCCTGATTTCGAGAATAGAACTGAAATCTCTCAAAAATCACTACCACTTGAGGCTTATAGTGATCTTTTAGAACTAACTAAATCTGTATAGCTACACTGCTGTACTCTTAGGAGCTACCAGATCTTTAACTAAACTATAAGTTTTAGGGCCTATTAGAGTTAAAAAAGATGGTACCCTTTTATCATCTGGTATAGAATTCGCTGCAATAGACACCTAGGCAATACATATACATATATGAACAAAAATTACTAACCTGAAAATCAAGCCTGAAGTGGCGACTCTTTTCGTTCATAATGTACGCTGACCTAAGCTTTAGAATCATTTGCACGCGATATAATACAGATTTCCACTTTATCTTTCGTAACGATTTAAAGTATTATGTTGTCATGTTAAAATGTTGGTTTGAGTTCAGCGAAATATTAACCGCTTTTTCTTACAATAAGTTTTAATAGTTTATGTTTTAAATGATATTAAAATAACTAATTAAAATGTTTTTACTGAAAGTATATTTAAACACAGAAGTTACCCTTCGAAACAACAGAGATTCCTTATAGTACAGGATCTGGCCTAGAGTTGTATAAATTTCTGGGTGCAGAGGTTTTTGATGACTCATCTAGACTAATTTTAGGGTGTAGAATCCGAATTTTTTTATGCCATCGCACGAAATTGGTGCGAAAGTGGTCAAAATGGCAAAAAATTGGCAAAAATGGCAAAATTTTATCAGTTTCTGTATTTTTGTCATTCTTGAGTTGAAATTTTTTTTTAGGGCAATTGTTTGTTTGAGAATCTGTGTTTGTAACATACTGCTGCCTGAACCAAGAAAACTAACAAAAATGTCAAAAAATAACAGCAAAAATAGTAAAAAAATTAAGCAAATATTGTCAAAAAATCGCAAAAATGAATTTTTTGGCTATTTTGATGCATAAACTAGCTCTAACCAATCTTATCGAACTAAATAGTCAAGAAATTAGATATTAATAGCTCTACTAAAATTTCCTAACACAAAAACATGTACAAATGTCTAAATTTTGGGTTACAATGATTAAAAATGATTGTAGAATATTTGAAAAAAATAGACAAAATACAAAAAATAGTGCTAATTTTATAAAACTCTTAGGTTTGCATGTTGTAAAAGACTGAGATAAGATCATGTATTATTTCTGATGATGAAGTTGACTGAAAATCTTGCAAAAGTGGCAGAGAGTTTGGCAAAAATGACAAAAATTGTCAAGGCCGCTTGTGTGATTGAGAAAGTGTGTTACCGTCACTCAGGTGCATCTTCCCAGTGCAGCACCACGGCAATGGGCTAAGTTATAGCTAACTTAGTGGGAACGACCTCATTTAATGATGAGGCCCCATTTTTTTTTCTGTTCTTTTTTTTTGTTTATTTCAAACTTTTATTGAAACATTATTTACAAATAAAAGCACTATGGCTTTTGTGGTATCTTCCGACACCATGAAAATGAAACGGAAGTACAATGTACAGATTTGTTCATCTGTAATTTTATTCAGTTACCTGCTGAAATTCAGGCGTTAGGATTTTGGCATGTTCTTTGATTGCACTTGCAGAATGAGCAGCATGGTATGGATGACGCAGTGCAAGGGCATTTTGACCTCTTGGTACAGGTTTTGCAGCTGCAAGGTTCAATCAAATCCTGAGGTTTATCTGGGTAATCGGTTAGTTGAGATTCCAAAAGTCCCTCATCAAACTTTACGTAACCATAGTCAAATGGACGTAAATTTTCAGATATGGAGCCACATGGTGAGTCAAGCCAAAGTTTGCACTGAAGATATGCCCGTTTAATATGCAGTCTAATACTTTTTGAAGAGCAAGGAAGCTGAGTAAAGTCGATTTTGTCCCCAGTTTTGTAGTATTGCTCAGATCTTAGTTCATCAAATGATATGGATTTTGACTTGGGTTTGATGCAATGAACCAGAAAGCTTTCGGCACCTTCGATTATTTCCTTTGTAAGTGGTTCCTTGCCAAAGTCCTCAATTTCATCAAAGTAGTTTGACTGCTTCAGTGAACTAGATTTGGTGCCTACTTTACTGACACTGACACTGTCACAGCCAGTTAAAGCATGCAAGGCAGGTAAAACTTGGATCAAATCTTTTTCAAGCTTTTGATGCAAGCCATGCAGAGGAATGATTTTGCGACTTGTTCCAGAGCCTTCAACAAACCATAATTCCTTCAGTCCATGCTCAATCCATTTTGTTAAATGGTAGATGAGGCACACAAAGGTATCAGTATCACTGGTAGCTACTGAAACTGTAGCTCCACCACCAGGCATTGCTTTATCCACCACATACCTCCCAGTACAATTACTTTATCTCCATGGTAGTTTTCCATGAAAAAGCCGACAAATTTTTTTTGGAAGTTTGCCTTGTTATCTGTGGAACTCCAATACTTGTTGAAGTCAATTGAAGCCTTGTAATTTTCAAATAAGATATGAATTGTGGTTGACTTGGATCCCCACCGGAAATTTCCTTACTTGAGCCATAAAATCTATGATCATTGCATCATTCCCTTCTAACAACAATGGGAGGTCTTCACCCAGTTTCTTTTCAAGTTCCGATCCCAATTCCGATTTCTTAGATTTCTTCATAAAACCATCACTGTCTACAAGAAAAAATGGAAGAGGTGTAATTTCATGGAAAAGTAATTGATTCAATGGAAATTCCCTGAGCTGAGCAAATGCAATGTAGTTCAGTGCTGCAATGGTTTCTTTTTTTATGTCATATTCCTTTCGTTTTCTGGAAGTGTTCCTCGCTGTTGCGGGTTTTTGCCTCTTAATTGCTGCAAACAAAGTTTGTTTTTTCTCAAGCCGTTCGGTTTTGAAATTCTTGTAAGCAACATCTCCTCTATCCAGGCAAGTAATGTGATATGTATGAGACTCTATCCTCTTCACCGGTAGCAATGTTTCTGAATGGTTTGCCATCTAATGTTTTGCTCAATGTGTTTCCAACTTTGTAAATGTACTGTTGAATAGCTTGGACATTACTGGAGCTCGATAAGGCATGGCTCTTGGAGTATTCATGATGAATATCATACTCGTCACGATTTTCAAACTGGCCGGAACCTCTCATTTGTGAAGAATATAAGTCCGTCTCATGTTTAATAATATTCCACAGTGCCACTGCTTCTTTTCTCCGAGTAAAGCCAATTAATCCTCCGGACACTTTTGCAGGCTTATTATAATGTTGCTCAAGTGCCTGGTCCATTGGAACTCCACTACATTGTCTTGTCGTTCTCCTCACTACAAAACCACCACTAAGGAATGATTTGTGGAGATCAGGAAAATGTACCTCAAGGTTTAAACAATCCTCAAAGAAGATTGGTGCCCATCTGGCGTAGTTGGTTCTATTGTAGGCGAAGAAAAGTGGGATTGATCTCTGTATGGAAGAAAGAAATAGTGACCAATCGCCTGCCCGCATTGAGTAGGTTAAATCTCTGATGATTGGATACAATCTATTGGTAAAATGATACCAGTAATGAAAGTTTTCATTACTATCAGACCTCTGCTTTATATATTGTTGAAAGGATTGAGACAGAGTATATATCGAAAACTTAAAGTCGTCCCATTGCTCTTGTTCTGCAACCATAATTGAAATTTTAGCTGCAGCATCTTGATATAAGTTACGATGTTCATCGACACTCAAAAACCCATCGAACATAATGCTTGTTATTGCTTCGTGCACGAAAGATAATCCTTGCTTGGCTGTCACATAATGATTGCCATTCATAACGGATTTTACTGTGTCTGGACCGAAACATTCGCTTTCAACCAAAACAGATTCAATTCCCGATATATGAAGATAAGATCCAATACAAGCAAGTACAATCTTCTCAAAATGGAATCCACCCAATCCGATAAACAAATTACTGAACAGATCTTTTTTCAGGAGTTGAATTTCCTTCGCAATAGCATAAACTCCTCTATCACACCACAGTGCACCGTATGGCTTATTCTGCTGCTTAAGCATGTCCTGAAAGTTAATCATTGTTGTAAAAATGGTATCAAATTCAGTTGCTTTGTATGGCAGTATGGGAGTGAACGTAATAGTTGTAGGCTTCAAGCTATCTCCTACAAAAGGGCCTTTGACAGCAACAAAGCTTGGAACAAAGTCATCATTATCAGTATTTGAGTTAGGTGAAGAGCCCTGTATTGTGTTTGTTCTATGTTTGTATCGCATCACAAACCACAGGAAATGGTCGAGATTAACAGTCTCTAGTAAATGATCGTTTGCCTTGTATTCAGAGATTTGGAAATCTTGACTTATTGTACCTCGTTCATGTCTTGGTCCAATCGAGATAATTTCTTGGCAAGGAAGAACGCTTTGTAACTTGCCAAGCCGGAGGGTTGACTCTGGAGTTTCACTGATCTTATTAGTATGCTGTTGTGTTGGTGCAGAGCTTAATGGAGCATTTTGGAATAAAACTAGCACCGTATCGTGTGTCGAACCAATTCCAGACAGGGTATTTTCCAAGGTGTCAAAATTATCCATTGCTGCTTGAATTGGATGGTTTTGATCAAATACTGGAGGAACTGGAACTCTATGTGAACCACAAAGATATTGTACGTTTTGCTAGTGCAAAATTTATTTTGCGAATTTCTTGATATCCTAAACAAATGCTCCGTTTGTTTGCAATTTCAATAAGATCTTTAGACTGTGACAGGTTATGTATAGTTTGAGCAAATCCGACATGCAATGGGGTGGGCTCCAAACCATTATGAAGGATGTAAAGCAACATCTGGAAGATAGTGTCACACTTCAGCATCAACTGATTGTTGCTATCTGATACATTCCAGGTGGAAAACAAATGCTGAAGAAATTCCATCCATATTGGAGGACGTTCATTTTGGAAGCGTTTTAAGGCGAGATCAAGATCGTTTGGAATCACAATAGCTAGAGCGTAAACCAAAACTGTTTTTAACTCTTTCCTTAGGTCCTTAGCAACGTTTTCGACAGATAATTTCTGCAAAGTTTCAACAATTCTTGCACTCTCAATCTGGACAGAATAAACCATCTGGGATTTTCGTTTGTTGCTAGCAGTGCTGGGCAGCGCAAACGAAAATTCACTTGCGCAAGCGCAAATGCGCAAATCCAAACCCATACCTTGCGCAAGCGCAAATGCGCAAACTTCTCGAAACTTGCGCTTGCGCAAACGCAAACTATTTATATATACAGGGTTTTTAAAAAAAAAAATAGGTGGGTTTTTTTTGGGACACCCTGTATAAAATTAAATTTATAGTAAATCAATCAAATCAAAAGACTTTATTAACAGACACACGATCCATAGATATATCAATAAAGAATAGATACAAAATTACAATGTTCAATAAATAATAATAAAAAAAGAAATTACAATATTACAAAAAAAAAACACTTCAAAGCTCCTCAGAGTCCTCCTCCAACTCCATCGTGAGCAGGTCCATGTTGCCCTTCAGGAACACAAACCTCTCAAAGTTCTCAGAGGTCAGGCTGGACCTCTTGGGCTTCATGATGTCAGACCCCTGGGAGAACACCCTCTCCACAGCTGCAGAGCTGGGGATGGTGTCTGAGGCTGTCCATGGTTCACTAGTTATAGACAGTAGTTACGACTTATGAAGTTTCTAGAAGTTACTAGAGTAGTTAGTAGTTTGAACTCTGAAATAAAATTAAAATCAACTAATCAAACAAACGTGTTTCACTAGCGTTGTTGGTATACAGAGTGCTCACTGCTGTCTGGCGGCGCCACCTGTCTGGCAGTCACGTGTTTATGAGCTAAATCCACTATTTTTAATTTTTTTTTTTTTTCACGTTTGCGTGCAAGTTTGCGAAAGAATTGGCGCAAACGCAAATGCGCAACCGAAATCACACTTGCGCAATTGCGCAATTTGCGTTTTGCGCAAGTGTTTGCGCAAGTGCCCAGCACTGGTTGCTAGGATATGTAAAATAAATGGTGTCCTTAAATTTGTCTATAAGCAGGCTCTTAACCAAATAGTTACTGATAGATTCATCCTGGTTCAGCTTTTTATTGATCTCTTGTCTCAAGTAGGGTGACACTGCATCCACAGCTTGTGAAGTTTATTTTTGAGACTACATCATTAAACGCTTCTTGAACCATGTCAGTAGAATCCATAACTTTATTTTCTTGCTGTCTGTTTTCCAAAATCGTCTCTATTCTGCGATCATAGGCTGCAAAATGCTTCTTTATACAATTATTATGATAGAATACATCTGCAGCGAATATATCTTTGTATTCGTTCAACATCGCTACTCTGGTAAAAACATTGTCTTGGAACAAGTGAGCATAACTCAATAACTTTTGGGCACGACCTGGAGTACATATCCGAAGCAAATCATGGTCAATGTTTCCACCTTTCAATTTGACTCGAGCTGAACCACAAAATACACACACTTTCATATCCTTGATATGCTGTGTTTTAATCCTTTTGCTTGAACCATTTTCTGAAGGAGTTAATGCTTCCCCTAAGGAGGAATCGGAGGGTTCAGATTCAGCATTTTTAGACTTCTGGCTACGTTCAACGAACTTTTTATATGTTGCATAGCACGAAGTGCTGTGATACTGGATATACGGAGTCTGACTCTCAGTAAGAGCTTTCAAACGCTTGCTTCTGTCATCATTTGGGTATGCAGCAGCCAACTGAAGCAAATTTTTTATTCCATGTTCTCCGCTGCTCAAATATTTCTCTCCACTTGGGTTTTTGTTCTTCTGGCACAAGATACATTTACCAAGGTTTGAGCTATGCTTCTTTTCTGGCACAAGTTGACATACATCCTGAATAAAATAAAATATACTAAGACTTCTTGCAATTGCAATTATAATAAACTGGTTCTATTCTATACATATAAAAATTCATTTGTAACACATTGGTCTTTATATTTATGTTTTAAATATTCAATTCGATTACTACTTACCATAATCTATCATCTGTTGAATCACATAATGAATACAGGGATCCTCAATTTGTAGCTACTACCAATACTAAACCTGAAACACAATAAATATGACTTAATTACTCTAAAGAAATCAAATAGATCGATTCTAGAAGAAGTTCAAGCATTTTACAACAAGCAAGCCTAAGAATAACGAAATTAGTACTATTTTTTTTATATTTTGGCTATTTTTTTCAAGTATTTTACAACCATTTTTATCGATTTATACCCGAAATTTAGACATTTGTGCATACTTTGTTTTAATAAATTCTTGCAGAGCTATTAATATCTAATTTCTTGACTATTTAGTTCGATATGACTGGTTAGAGCTAATTTATGCACCAAAATAGCCAAAAATTTCATTTTTGCGATTTTTTGACAATATTTACTTAATTTTTTTTATTATTTTTGTTTTTTTTTACATTTTTGTCAGTTTTCTTGGTTCAGGCAGCAGTATGTTACAAAAACAGATTCTCAAACAAAAAATTGCCCTTAAAAATTTTTTCAAATCAAGAATATGACAAAAATATGAAAAACCGATAAAATTTTGCCATTTTTGCCAATTTTTTGCCATTTTGACCACTTTCGCACCAATTTGGTGGGATGGCATAGAAAAATTCGGATTCTGCGCCCCAAAATTAGTCTAGATCAGTCGTCAAAACCTCTGCACCCAGAAATTTATATGAACTCTGGGCCAGATCCTAGACTATTAGAATTTATAGGCGTACTAAAATCTATTTCAAAATTTTAAAATGATTTGAATGCCATGGAACGAAAACAATTACAGTTTTTTCTTCATAGTTATAATATAATAATAATAATAATAAAATTGAATCGTAACTTGTGCCATTTGTTATTCTCTAGCCAAAATGTTTTTGATTTTGAATGACAATTGTTGCCACAATACGTAAGGCAATTGGGTGTATTACGTAAAAAGTAGCGCGCCTTAGTTTTTTCAACTTTTTCTTTTATTTAAATTTCTAGTTTTTATTTCGTTGTAAAACAAGCAGCCTTCGGCTACCTGCCCTACGGGCGGGGCTTGTGCTTCGAAAACTCGCCTACGGCGAGGGCATGTTAGGGTTACCCCTTTGGGGGTAGGTCATTCTCCCTCTTCCCCCAAAACCCCTCACCCCCGCTTTATGCAACTTGGGGGGATAACCCCCACCCCCCTTCTTGCATAAAATGGTTGAAACATTGTGGGTCATTTTTTTAGAAGCAGGAAATGGAAAGAATTGTAGGGTTTTCTTTTTAAATATTTAAAGAAATACAATATTTTACACTTAAAAAAAAAAGTATCTACTTTCTCTAGTTTTTGTTTGGTCGTAAAAAAAATGTAATTATTGGTTGTATTTTAGGTTTCGATGATTTTTGAAATGGAAGTCCAAATATTATTGTTGAGATTTTTTCCGATCATCTGTCGTCCTCTACTTAAGCCCTCGTTTCTCTCCTTCCCCTTTCTAACTCATTTCCGTGTCTATTCTTACCTGTCTAGCTTCTTGACCTCACCGAGCACCAGTGAACGGTAAAAGTATTTTTTAATATGCAAAGATTACGTCGTAAGCAATGTCTAACACCGCTTCCCATTGATCAACAAAATTAAGTGACATTGGCTCGGATAGTAGTTGGAGAGGAGACCGTCCTCTGCATTCCAGATTATGTAGCGAACCGTGGTTCTGATCCCACGTAAAGCCGTAAGTCCCATCCGTCATTTGACTTTAGATATTTCGAAGGAGGTTAAACAACCCCATCATTACATTTTTCTAATATGTATATTTTTAGATGGTTCGTGTAGACAAAATAAGAAGGAATGTTTACTGTCACCGTTTGTTCACCCAAGTAATGGACTGAACCTTTGTGTGGATATTACACGCCATATACAGGGTGGCGAAAAAGTCAGGAACCATAGGCATTTTAATAATTTGTGTTTTAATATGGGTTTTCTTTACAGATTTGTTGTTGAACCTATGGCACAGAAACTGACAATAGATGGAAGGGGTGGAGATAGTTTTAACGTGTGCAAGGCGTGGTAACACTAACACACACCGCTCAGTTGCTACTGCTTTTAATGACAAACACCCTGAGAGGCCGCCAGTCGTTCAGGCATCAATTGGAAAACTGTTCACTCGCTTCAAAGAAACGGGAAGTGTTCATGATCTGCCGCGTAGTGGCCGGCCAAAAAGTTCAACCGATGCAGCAGCAACATCGCTAACGGTACTCAATCACCTCTAAAACAACCCACGTAAATCCTTAAGAAAGTTATTCCAGGAAATGGGTGTGTCCAGAATATCCATCCAACGAATTTTTACAACAAATCGTTTCCACCCCTACAAAGTCCAACTCGTTCAGGAACTGCACGGTGACGACACAGACCGTCATGTAGAGTTCTGCCAGTGGTTTCTACAACATCGACAGCTTCAACGAAGGATCATGTTCAGCGACGAAGCGATATTTCACCTCAGCGGTCGTGTCAATTAGCATAATGCACGCTATTGGGCCAATGGGAACCCCCACTGAATGGAGGAAGGACATGTGCAATTCGATCCACGAATTATGGTGTGGGCTGCGCTCTGGGGGGGATCGGTTAATTGGTCCGTACTTTTTCGACGGCAATGTAACAGGTGAAACATATCTGCATATGCTGCAAACATTTCTAATACCCATACTGGACGACATTCCATTGGCAGAACGGGCGAAGGTGTGGTTTCAGCAGGGTGGTGCACCACCACATTTCGCAACCATCGTCCGGAGCTATTTAGATGAAACATTCCCAAGCCAGTGGATCGAACGGCGAGGGCGCGTCGAATGGCCACCTAGGTCTCCAGACCTCACGCTTCTTGACTTTTCTTGTGGGGCCATCTCAAGTCGGTAATCTATGCTGATCGACCCAGAACCATACATTCTCTAAAGGATAAAAATCACATCCGAGTGTCAAAATCAGTACCAATGTGTTAAGGAATGTTCAAACATTATGCATTCAACGCGTCAGAAAGTGTCTCCAAGTGGAAGGTCACCAATTCGAACATTTATTATAATTTAATAAAATGTGCTTATGGTTCTTACTTTTGCGCCACCCTGTATGTTATTAAACATTTTAAATTATTTTGCTGCAGTGTCCTATTCAACAATAATAGATTACTATATTGTATATTTAAACTTATTTAATTTTCATTGTAAGGAGTACAGTGTGTTCATGAAAGCCCTGAACGATTTCAATTTTTATTAATGTGATAATAGGGTGTGTCAATTTTAGGGAGCAAAGTGAAATCTTTAGATTTTCAAAGACTACTAGTGACCAAATGATGCATTTTTATGTGCTAAATCGATATATGGCTTTAAAATCCAGATTTCACCACTCCTAGCTACTTATATTTGAAGTTTAAGTTTACGAAAAATCAGCAATTTTCGCAAGTATTTTTTTTATTGTATAGAACTACATTTTACATACATTACATACAATTAAAGACATTTTGATTGTATTTCAATATTAAAACTTAGAAATATAGATATGTTTCTTGAACTTTGCAAAGGATAACATGTCTGCCTTGCTCTTGTTCTTGCACATGAGCTCCCTACTGGCCACCTGGCCACTGATGTACGCCTCCCTCCTCTCTTGTGAGTAAACGTGTTGTGCTGCTTCAGTTGTCATCCTTACACACCTCTCTACTGACTGTGTGTGTAAGGGGCAATTGGTCTATCCAGAAACTCCTTGATTGCAGTAGTGGTGAGGGAGCAGGTCAGAGGAGGCTCAGTCACGCCAGAGTTCCAGTCAATAAGCTCCGAGAGTTTGGTGGCATCTGGGTTGATGTCAGGAGTCTTCCTGGGTCTGACACTGCAGTCTCCTACCTGTGTGTCCTCATCCCCTCACCTCTGATTTCCAGTATCCTCTTCACTGCCTCCCACCTCTCTCCTCCACCTCACTGCACAGCATGGCCTGAAGCACAGCCTCAGTGTGTGCATACCAGGCTGATCTCTTCACTGTAGGCATCACTATTCCTATCACCTCCTCCTTCTGAGCAGTTCCAGCTGGTACAGTACATTCCTGGGACCCTCTACCCAGCTGTGATTTAACTTGATGTTGAACCAGTTTGGCATGTAGACTCCCACTATGAATTCCACAATTATCCTCAGATTCTTCAGGTTCCTACCCTTCAGCCCATGTTTGGAAATCCACAATCTGCAGAACCTTAGAGCCGTGGTGACCCACCTACTGTGACAGACTGGCCTAATCTCCAGGAGAGCTAGACTCTGAGGTATCTCTCCCGATCTGATGGCAGTGATGATTCTGTAGCCATATGATTGGTCTGTGCTGAGGTCCTTGACTACCTCCTGACTGAGATAGGGTAGAGGAGGACCAACAGTGATCCTCGTGAAGTTTGGGTTGATCTCCAACTCAGTGGCAGTGTCTAACATCTTCCCTAGGGGCCCAGACCACTTCTTGTTGCTCAATGTCTTGCCATCCAGTGCAGTCACCAGGTGTCTGAGACTCAGCCCCAGTGTGCAAGTCACAGACAATCCACACCGACTTCCTGCTAAGCTTGGCCTCCACATAATGCATTACTCCTCCCTCCCAGCCAGTATTCACATTAGTACTGTCACCTCCTATGGCCAAAAGGGTCTGGTCTGCTCCTCTCTCTCTTAGCCAGTTCACCAGATGATCAGCAATGACCTCAGCATGACTTCTCTCCTCCGCAGCTTCCTCTGGTACAAAATGCCACAAATATTTCCCACCTGGTTCACTGGACACTGTGTAGTGTTCTTCTTCATGAGGCCAGGAAACTGCCTGTCACTGCCCTCAGCTTCCATCATCACTTTGGTGTCATCTCTTTTCCCATCAAAGATGATACAGGTGATGCCATTTTCCCTAATCACTTCATCAAACTTCTTGACCAGCTCCTTAGTCAGTCTCTCCTGAGTCCTCCTCACCTTGTTGTGGTCAATCACCAGTGCTGTGTCAAACTCTGTGATACGACCAGCATCAATTCACGCAGCAGTGGCAATCTCTGCAGTCTCTCTCAGCTCAGTGTGATGTCTAAAGCTAGCCAGAACTATGTTGGTGATATCTTGTATTTCTTCTTCTTAGCCATAGGCAAGGAAGAAGTTGTCGCAGCCTCTGGTATGAAGTCTTCGTCCTCCTCTCTCCTCCTTGCCTCCTCCAGTATATCTCCAGTCTCCTCCAACTCCATCTCCAGCAGTGACTCCTCCCTCAACTCCTCTTCTTTCTTGGCTGACTCTGCCTTCCTCCTCCTCCTCCTCTTTCTTGGCTGACTCCTCTGCCTTCTTCTCTGCTCCTGTCTCAGCAGCACTGCTTCCTGTCTCCTGGTCTCAGGGCGATCAGCCAGACCCATCTGGTGTGCCCCCACACTTCCACCTTTTCTCTCTGACCTTTAATGAAGGCAAGTTCCTGCACTGGTATCTTCTGCTCGCTCCTGCAGCTGCAGTCAATGTGAACCTCACTTTTGCAGACAGGGTTACACCCAAGCTCACTGCAGCTCCTGATCACACAGTGACAGGTCAGGATGTTCATCAATTTTTCCAGTTTCATCATGAACCTATCTTTGACCTCTAGCTTCACATTGCCAATGGACACCTTCACTGCCTCATCCCACAGTGCCTTCACTTTAGCCCTGATCCTGACCTCAGTGTTGATTACAGGTCCTGTGAATACAGCGTTGGCCTTTCTCCACTGAGCCAGTAACCCTGGACCAATGCCGTTAATCAGGTCATTAACTGGGTAATTCTTCCTGTCTTCCTCACTCATCTCTCTCCTCAACAAACCATACCTCAGCAGATCTCTGGCTGTGGGAGGCTCAGCAGTGGGAAGCTCCCTCCCAGTCCCCACCAAATGACTTAGGTGACAACTTGATTTGCTTCGGGTTCCGATTTCTTTCCGACTCATCCTGTGGACCTGTGAACAAAAGAAATGTCATTGAAATTTGGATAGGCCTACTGATTATGATTACATAAAATTAAGTTAATTGAAATTCTTAATATCTTTCTATAAGCTCAGATAAAAGGTTTTGTTGTTATACGTACAAGACTTAATTACTCAAAGTAATGACAATTTCATATATCTATCATATCAAAATATACAGAAAATTTGGGTCACACAACATTTCGAATAATTGAATTACACAATATTTACAAAACCACTAAAGGAGGTTCGGGCCTCGTTGGTACACTTAAACTAAAGTAATTATTAAAATTATATATTCAGTATCATAGGGTAAGGCCTTTAACTTGTATACATTTGAAAACCAAACAAACCTCCTCCGTAACAGCAAAGGTCAAAGAAGACCTACAGCTTTAGTTGAAACTCGAACCAGTGGTCTTTACACGACCTGGACGCAGAACACGGTTACCTATCCAACTACTGCCAGACCTAATGCAGTTTTACTTCGCGACATTAAACATGCATGCGGTTCTGCGAAATAAGAATAACTGTTACCAACTAATCACGCAGATGGGCCGCCAATTATCATTTCCCGGTTACGATAGTAATCCAAAATTAAATACTAAGTTAAATACGCCTCACTTCGCACTACATCCAACTGAAATTTCGTTTACTAATTATTATAAATACAAATGACCCGACAATTACTAGGTGCACTCAATATATTTTGCCCCACCCTTTTTTTCTTAGCTAAATAATGATAGGCCATGGGTCTAAAATGTTTTTTGGGCCGTAAGTTTGAACTTTCTGCCCTTCACATAACCGGATTTTTCCAGGTTGAACCTCCACTCCTTTAATATATATAATATATATAAATAATATAATATATATAAATAATATAATATATAATACTGTCTCTTCTTTCAGGCTGCCGTAACTCGAACGGTCCCAGCGTAAATTTTACAAATTTCCCCTGCGCTTGCGAAGGTGTCGCAGTTACAAACAATTTGAAGGTTCTAGCCCTAAATGCTCGTAGCCTACGAAATAAAATAAACGAATTTTTTTCTTTAATTGCTTGTAAAGACACGTGACTTTGTAGGGGAGTATCAAATTAAAGGTTATAGACTTTTTGTTAAAAACAGAATAGGTAGGCGAGGAGGCGGTGTTATGTTGTATATCAAAGATAATATTGCGAACGTTATAGAAGTAAAGCATACAATTCCAGAACCAATAGATTCGACTATAGCAGAACTTAAATTGAACGATTTCAAACTTCTTGTTGCGGTTATATATAGGCCCCCTAATCGAACATCTGATACGGACGAAGCGTTATATCGTGAACTAAAGAGAATAATAGGTAGTGAGCAGGCTTTAATTATGGGTGACTTTAATTGCGCCAACGTGAATTACGATACAATGCAGGGAGACGGGGAAGGATAGCTTTTATTCAAAAGGTTGGGGAACCTACGAGGTTGGACAGTATTTTAGATTTAGTAATAACTACGGATGATAGGCTAATTACTGATCTTCAAGTAATAGAACCGTTAAGCAATAGCGATCACAATATGGTAGAGTTTGTCCTCTCAGTAAGTCACTCGAAACCAGCTAACTCGACTAAAATTCGTAACTTCCAGCACGCAGACACTAGTAAATTTCGAAATAAATTGTCACACGTCAATTGGGAAAACATAATGGGGAATTCCAACGCAAAAATAATGTGGGAATCGTTCGAAACAGTATTTAGGACTATAAATGAGGAATGTGTACCGTACAAAATTAAGCGTGCGAAAGTAAAAAATAGGCCCTTGTGGTTTACTTCTAGAGTAGGAGACATTATAAAGAGTAGAGATAGGGCTTATAGGCTACATAAGTGCGATAAAGACAATTTGTGGTTACGAAACACCTACATCTCTCGAAGGCGTGAAACGAAAAGTGTAATAAAGTCCAAGCGCGAATTTGAAATCTCCATAGCTCGTGACGGTAAAGAAAACCCCAAGCGATTCTTTCAATACGTCAATAATAGAAATCCAGTAAAAAGCGTCTTGGGGCCTTTGAAAAATGTAAACGGGGATCTAGTTTCTGAAAACAAGGAAATGGCTACCTTGCTAAATGAATTTTTTACGTCAGTTTTTACTATAGAAGATATAACGAATATCCCTACGGTCATAGACATAATACCTTTTGATAATGGCAATATTTTGGATAATATGGTGGTTAGTGAAGGGGAAGTAATGCGGTATATTGATAAAATGAAAACGCGTAAATCATCGGGGCCGGATTCCATATATCCCATAGA
The DNA here is from genome assembly GCA_023014485.1 of Bathynomus jamesi. Classification (NCBI taxonomy): domain Eukaryota; kingdom Metazoa; phylum Arthropoda; class Malacostraca; order Isopoda; family Cirolanidae; genus Bathynomus; species Bathynomus jamesi. The sequence goes on along the minus strand of JAJOZX010007424.1, from coordinate 1,772 downwards.
ACTAAAAGAATTAAAAGATAGCATTGTTGTGCCGCTAACAAATATTTTTAATGAGTCTATTTCTGAGGGGTGCGTACCAGAAAATTTCAAGTTAGCAAACGTAACACCTATCTTTAAGAAAGGCGATAAAGGTGCGGCGGGAAATTATAGGCCAATCAGTTTAACGTCTGTTGTAGGTAAGCTACTGGAATCAATAACTAGGGATCGTATAGTCGAACACTTAGAATTCCATAAGCTAGTTAGAAATACGCAGCACGGATTTAGGCGGAACAAATCTTGCTTAACTAATCTTTTAGAATTTTTCCAAAGCGTGGTTGACGTTTACGATAGACATCGGGAGGTTGATGTAGTGTATTTAGATTTTCAAAAAGCATTTCACACTGTGCCGCACAAAAGACTCATTGAAAAAATTATGGCTCATGAAATCAGGGGCGTAGTAATAAATTGGCTAGAAGAGTGGTTGCGAGGCAGGAAACAGAGGGTGGTCGTTGATGGAGCGGAGTCGTGTTGGGCTAATGTAGCGAGTGGCGTTCCTCAGGGTTCTGTATTGGGCCCCTTGCTTTTCTTATATATATTAACGATTAGATGTCGGCCTAGTCAGTACAGTTTCATAGTTTGCGGATGACACGAAGCTGGGTGGTAGGGCGATTAATGACGAAGATAGAGGTAAAATTCAGGAAGATCTGAATAAAATCGTTGATTGGTCAGTCACATGGCAAATGAGATTTAACGTGGATAAGTGCAAAATTATGCATATAGGTTCGCGTAACGGTAATTTTGCGTATAGTATGTCAGGGAAAGATTTAACAAGCGTAGAGCAGGAAAAAGATTTAGGAGTTATAGACACTGGTGATTTAAAAGTAGCGAAACAAAGTACAGCGGCGGTCAATAAGGCGAACAAAGTGTTAGGTTTTATAGCTCGAAATTTGAGTACAAATCGCGCGATATTATAGTTTCTCTTTATAAATCATTAGTTAGACCCCATTTGGAGTACGCGGTCCAATTTTGGAATCCGCATATGCGCAAAGATATAGACAAAATCGAAAGAGTTCAAAGACGAGCAACTAAGATGATTCCGTCTCTTAGGTCAAAGTCGTACGAGGATAGGCTTAAAGAGTTAAAATTGACTACACTCGAGACTAGGAGGTTAAGGGGTGATCTAATCCAGGTTTTCAAAATTATGAATGGGTTTGATAACGTAGATAGAGATAGCTTTTTCGAAATATTCCGATAATTAATTATTTTTAAATTGATAATTATTTAGTTTCATAAAAATTGGTCGTTGCCAATTTACCGGAAGTTTTTAAATAAGTTTCTTATGTTCTTGTGGTTCGGAACCCACTTAAAATTGTAGGTCCCCTCGCCACCACGGAGGACATACACAATACACGATTACGAACACAGTTAGGTAGACCAGCCATGAGTGGATCCTAGGGTCTTTGTTGGTCTGAAACATTATAACATTATTATGACTAGAAATAACGGGTGTAAGTTGACAAGTAGAAGGTTCGAGACAGCAGTTGCGAAAAACTTTTTTACGCATAGAATAGTAAATAGCTGGAATAGTTTGCCGGTAGAAGTAATTAGTAGCACGTCTATAAACATGTTTAAGAATCGATTGGACGCGCATGTTGATAGAAAGGGTATAGTTTAAGGTAGTAAAATTAAGGCTTTGTGGGGATAGATCCCACAGCTCAACACAAGTGTTGGGGATATAGGGAGGCAGCGTCTTGGGTTAGGGGATACTCTCTGTCCTTACACACCCCATTAAA